>CM040988.1:16616630-16650954 GCA_022985145.1 Pangasius djambal
TTGTTTTCTCTGCTTTCCTTCTGGTGTTTTCCAACAAGGCAGTGCAAGAATTAAAAGCGTATTTTAATAGACGTTGACAAGAAGTGAACTAACAAACGCCCAGGCAGAGGATTTGCTTGAAAAGATTCAATCAGATGTGTTTGCTGGGATTAATTGGGGGTGGAGAGGTGAGGCGGGGGTACATGTGGAGGCTCTGAATAGGGCCAATTGTTTCTGTGGTCACCTGCGCTGATCGTCAGTCTGGGTAATAGTTTGGGAATGGCCTTTGAGTGGTCTGGGAGTTTACTCTTTAACCGATGTTTAGGCAAAACAGCAATCTTTAAACAGTTGACGGAGGGAGAAGCAAGATATCATTACTCTGAAATCATTACTGAAGGAGCTTCTTGTTTGGATCAGACTAATGTGTGTGCAAGGGTGAATTTGGGAACAGAATAACTAGTAGTGGAAATGCTTTAATTTAAAATCTGGTAATAAAATGCAATCCAAATTTCCTAAATGAATTTAGGCCCAATAAATCACACTCTATACATATAGAAATGTTTGCACATAGAACATACATAGCGTGGGTGATTTCTACCTGTCTGAGTTGGATACCAGCAATCTGTCTTGGGTGATCTGATCAGAAGTGGACAGCTGAAATGGAAAAATGTTCACGCTTGGTATTTTCCTGTGTCTCTATTTTTGTAACCTGTTACTGATATTGTTTCTGATAGTTTTGTCAGCAAAAGCAATATTTTTGCAGTTCCTGAGCAATATTTTGTTCTATGTCTAATCATGCAGGATTTAAGTTCTTTGTCCATTTTCAGATGTTCTGTAGTTAATGTGAGAGGAAGTAGTGCTAAATATTAGGTCCAACAAACCTATAAGTTATATAATTTGGTTTGTGTATGTTTGTCTTTACAGGAAAAACATGTTAACTGCAGAATCAAGAGAGTAAAGTCAACCTATTAGAGGGGTTTCACGAGTCATGACAAACTGGTATTATTTTGGAGATGATATTAAATATTACTGTGGAAATTTGACCCATTAGGGACTTTCATCTCTCCAAATCCTGGTTTATAGTGTGTAGTATTGGAGTAAAGTTGAGATTTCATTTAGGTTGGGTGTAATAAAAACACCTAGATATTTAATAATTGTGCTAGTATTTTAGGTTTTAGGCCCCCACTTTGAAACCAGAGTTGGTAAAATACTGCTAAATAAATAATAAATAATAAATGAATGACTTCTTTAGAATAGAGGACCATAACAGCAGTCCTAGGGACTCACTGGCCTGCACAATTTCAAGCTTCTTGTGCTCCCATTACCCTAAATCTTGATAATGAGCTCAGGGGCCCTTCATGAGCTGCATCAGATCAGCTGTGTTCAGGTGTTTCAGGAGCAGGAAAGCATGCATCTTTGCAAGACAGTGAGTTGAGAATCCCTGCCAATGTTCAAACTGCTTAATTAATGAGCCTACCAATGTTTACTAATATAGTAATAAAATTAACAATTAGTATTATTTAATTTAATTTAATTTAATTTAATGTATTACTTGCTTATAAATAGTTCATTACTGAACCTTAAATGTAAATGTTATTGTAGTAATTTATCAGAAGGCCATTATGAATGATTAAGTATACAAAAGCACACTAATGTGAGAGAGAGGAGCAAGGTAAGCGTCTGGGTGTCTGCAATCCATCACTCACCCCTAAAACTTCTTCCAAACTGTGAGGAAAGTGGGATTTGTGCCAGGGAGTGCATATGCAGCAAATTGGTAGCTACATCAAATTATTTTGGCATTAAGGCCCACGTGGCCTAATCCACTGCACGCCCCACTGCCCCTCCCCCAACTTGTAACTTTTGTCAATGTAAACTGCAGATTTCATGCTCTGCCATTCATCTGTCGGATTACGAGTGCAGTTCAGGAGGACTTAGATTTTAATGAATTCCTTTCTGGGCTTAACTTAGAGGGGGGAGTTGGAGAAAGAAGGGGCCCCTGTTGGACACAGGTTGTTGTCTCTTCCACACACACACCCCCTCTTCTTCTTTCTAATTTGTGTTTGTGTGTGTGTGTGTGTGTGTGTGTGTGTGTGTGTGTGTGTGCCCCCCGCTGTCGGCTCCCGCTTGGGTGCTGGAGTGCTGTCACACAGGGAGATGCGAGAGCTCTCCATGGTGCTGACATCTCCCTGCGTTGAGATGAGGCTCCTCGGTGCCGCAATAAATTGAATGTCTGGAGAAACGGCATTTGTAAAACAAGACAAATAATGAATTATTGTTACAGCAACCTCTCCACCCCTCCCCACTGCCTCTGTGCATATCTGTATTCTGTTTCTATTTGTTGTCTAATGCTCCCTCTCTCCTTCTTCCCTGCTCTCTCCATCCATCTATGTATCTCACCATCTCTGCTCCCTGTACAGAGCCTCTCTATTTGCATGCTGTCAGGCTGCTCCAGAGCCTCAGCTGCTCCCTGTTGCTATCTATACTAGTACACTACCTCCCTTCCTATGCTTTCATTAACTTTTAGCATGTCTCAGTGCAGCAGGCTACCACCACAACTAAGAGCAAAAATGGGAAAAAGGACTGCATAGTTTACACTGAAGAAGAAAAGTATATTAATAAGAGAATGATCAAATATCATGGGGATAAACAGCATCTGCTTCCTGAATAAAAAAAAAAAGTCAAGGTGCTTTCTAAGGAGATTGCAACTCCTTGAGAAATAAAGAAGCTGGAACCAATAACTGGTGACAAAATCAAGTCTTTCATTTTGTTACAGTTAGGAATTTATCCGTGACTTTAGGCAGGAAATTCAGCTACAGCTACTGAGATTTTCAGGTTTTGTCACCAATTAATAATAAATGAACTCCACCATTAATAAATGCACTCCCCTGTTCATACCTGTATGTGTGTATGATCCAGTCACCTGAGACTGATATTAATGCCAAGTGTGGATGAGGCCTAATAGTAAACCAACATGGCTAATAAATATACACCACTGGAGCCCTGCACACATTGGTATGGAACAAGCTTGACTACTTAATTCTACTCTGAACTCCATTTCCCAAAAATGACTTTTGTGTTATATGTGAGCCAACCTATGTAGAATCCTTGGCTTTGCTTCTTTCCACTCTCTTGCTCTCTTTGCTTGTCTTTATCTCCATCTCTGACACCAGCAGGCTCTAATCTATATTCATTAAGGACAAGAACCTAGTGCATATCACCTGGATAAGGGCTTAAGTCCACTAAGTTCTACCTGAAGCCTATTTTAATATCTTAACACCAGGCTGGTCATTACAATAAATATTAATAATGGACCACTGATGATTCGGCATGTGACACACTACTGTGGAATTTGTCCTTACGTGAGAATAGGATTTTGCCAGAGCTGGTAAGACCATTAACAGAAGCTGTCTGGTGCCACTTTCAATAAATCAGCATACTCATTTTAAGACTAAGATGCCATCAGCTCGTAACAAAAGGTCTTCTAACAGAGTCAAGTAACCAGTGGCCTTTGAATGTCTATAAAATTCGGCTATGGAGATTAATCTACAAATAGTATAACCACAAGCCAATCTCACATAAAACTCTAAGAGATTTAATTCATTTCATGTGGATGCAGTCATAAAAACAGCTACAAATGCTAAACCCTGTCCCATCTTTTAACTGATGAGAAAGTCAAGTATGACAGGACAATGCTAAATGAAGCAAGACGTTTAAAAAATAGAGTAGTGGGGATTGCTGTTCTACAAACATGTATGTATGGAAAAGCAAGTGGTCAGAGACAATCACATAATCAAAAGAATCAGCAACAATGGTTCCAAGTTAAGGAAAAACATAGACAGCAATAATACAATATACTGTATACTAATACAATATATACTGCGGAGCAGTTTAGCTCACCTTCCCCACTAGCACACCTGAGAGAGAGAAAGTTAGCAGGACTCGTCAGCAGGCTCACGGTGCTGTCCCATCTTCTTTTCCTCACCCCTCTCTGTGCCAGATTCATTACCACGTGCAGCAGGGGTATTAAGATATGGCAGCATTAACAAAGTTGTCCTGTATCTTAATTGAATCTGCTCCCGCCCAGCAGCATCTGGGTTATGTTTACATGAAATATAAGCCACTCTGCACAGGAACATGGGCCCACTGATAAAACACTGGGTTATTCATCCCAATCCTAATCCTGACTGTAATTTGTTCCTGACAGATGTATTCGCCAATTGTAAGCTCCAGACTGCTTTCCGAACGAAGGCATTTGCAGGTAGTTTAGTATATTTTGCAAGGTGGTTGCTTTTCAGCTTTACAGCTTAAGTCCTGTACAGACCTACAGACAGAGCTGGTGCTGGGGATCCAAAATGCAGATTCAACAGGAACTGTGCTTTTTCTACAGGCCAGTGGTCCAGTATCACCTTCTCATGGTTGGTACCAAACGTAAACTTTTTGGTGTTGATTGGCTACGCTTACTGTGTTGCTCAATGTGCAACACCATACACATAGACAAACACCAAACACAAAACACCAAAAAACATAGCAAAACTATTTGAACGATGAATTTTTATGGCACAAATGCATCACAAACAAATACTTTCTGATCATTCTCTAAAACCTGAATTCTGCCCTACTGTATCATCATATCGTATCACATCATATTACATCGTATTGTAGTGCATCATATTGTATCATATCGTATATGGGGGGCCAGCCTCATGGACAACATTGTGTTTCTTATATCTTTACAATTACATTTTCATCAAAAAAATGGTTGAAATGAATCTTGTCAACGTGAATTTTTTTTTTCTTGTACACTGGAAAAATAATGAAGCTACATAAGATTATTATACAGCTAAATTGAAATGAATAAAAAATCGATCAAAGGAATATTGTTGACCTAAGCACTTCTATGATGATCGTAACAATGATGTCATCATGCTGTGACTATTCACATGATCTCTTCACTTGGTGGAAAATGGACTAGAATTACATCCTGAAATTTTGATTATTTCTGTTTTGGCCATCTCATGAACCCAAAACCCCAAACATTTGAATGTGAAGTTCACCACATATATTTATCTTCCTTCCTTCTCTCTCATTTTCCCTAATAATATTATAATCCACAATTTCCACAGCACCTCTTTGCTGCAAATAAGCCATCTTTCACTGAATGCTTGTAGTTTCAAATTAACTGAGAAACTGGGAAACCTACAGTAATGAGGCAGCTCTGCTTGCCAGACATTTCAGTTTAAGCACCTTGCTCAAGGGCATTAGCCCACCAGGACTTGTACTTCTGACCCTGTGGTGTGGCCCTCAGAGTCGGGGCTAGGCTCTAGTGAGTGTCTAGGAGCAAAGGGAGGGGGTCTGCATGAGGGATGGCTGCATGTCAGAGACTTGGGACCATGCCATTTTGTCCTCGTCGAGGGCAGCAGATACTTCTCTCGACCCGACAGCCAGCTGGCCGAGCCTGCTCTGTGTGAGCAAAGGGGATGAGGAGGGCTGAAAGGACTTGCAATGCCACCATGCTTGGGAACTTTTCAGTCAGCAAGTCCTCATGTGCATCATAAATCAACCTCGGCAGGCAAGGAAATGCGAATTTCTTTCCTCTCCCTCGCTCTCTACAGCTCTACATCCCAGAGCTACCATAAGGCTTTTCCACAAGTTTCTGTTAGTGTGTTTGAGTGTGTGCGTGTGATGTCAGAGTTATGGTCCTGCTCCCTGAGCGCTAGCAGCCTCTCCCTTTGCCCTGCTTCTCTTAGAACAGATGCTGGGAGTGTGGCGAGCGCACGCAGGGGGAGAGGGTTAATTGGGGTAGTAGTGGGGGTTAATTTCAATTAAAATCTCAACTAATGGAGGTCAGACGAGTGGCTGCAAACACCTGATTAAAACAAATGGTCCTGCCAGTCAAAACTTTATCTTGGTCACCCCCCGGTGGAGTGTCCCAGCAAACTGGAGGGGAGGAGACTGGCTCGCAAATATAGAGGGGGGCACTTGTTAGCATAGCATCTGCTGAGAGAGAAGTGAATGAGCGTGTATGTGTGTGTGCTTGCAAGGACAATTCGCTCTTATATGCACTCTTATTCTGAGCTGATGGCAGACTTGCTGTGCTCACTGCTGCTGCTGTGCTTCTCCATGCACGCCACAGCAGTTCCTAACATCTGGCAGGGCCCTGAAGGAGCGCCCCCCGCTGATGCTAAATATGGCGCCATGTTAGCCTGGCACTCCCTAATCACTTAGCCAATGTCTGCCAGCCATGCCACACGCTGCTCCAGCACTCCAGACAGCTGCAGCGCTGCCAGCCATTCTCTCTCTTTCGCACTTTGGTGGACTTTCTTTTCTGTACGTACATTCACAGTGTTACTCTCATTCACAACATTCACATGCAGACTGAATACTCGCTATTGTAAGATGCTAATTGTATGGCTCTGTGACAGAATATGTGACCCCATGCTTGAACACACATTTTCAGAAGGTAAAGTTTATGGATGATACCTTATATGGATTCTTCCTGTACAAATACATCTGTAATCACACAAATCACACATCACACATTTCACAACCAAAGATCTAGCCTATACCTGTATAGCCAGCCTATACCTGGAATATCTTAGAACCTATCCCTAAGACAACTTAGAGCATATCCCAAGAACGCCGAGCGCAAGGTGGTGATACATCCTGGACCATGAAGTCTATCCCTGGAACACCTAGGAGTCTATCCCTGGAATATCTTAGAGCCTATCCCTGGGGCAACTTAAAGTATATCCCTAGAACATTGGGTGCAAGGTAGGAATACATCATTGACCCTGGAGCCTATCCCCGAAACACCGTGGAGTCTATCCCTGAAACACATTGGAGTCTATCCCTGGAACACCTTGGAGTCTATCCCTGGAACACTGAGAGCCTGGTGGGAATTAACCTATATACACACACATTCTCACTTATTCACACCCAGGGCAATTTAGCATAGACAATCTACGTACCAGCATGTTTTTGGAAGTTGGAAGGAAAACTGGAGAAATCCCAAGTGAACACTGGGAAAACCCAAGCTCAGGATCAAACCGGGGACCCGGGAACTGCAAGGAGGCAACTTTTAAACTGAAGTGGCCATGACTAGACTGTGAATAGACCAGAAGGTTTGATATTGGATTTCACACACACACACACACACACACACACCACAGGATCATCTGGGAAGATCATCAGACTACCCTAAAATGAGGACACTTTTTGCAATTGTCATGAGGGGTCTCAAAATCGGCCCTCTAGTGTGACTCAGGCATTAGATCCATGAAGGACGTACTGTACTGTATGTATTTGTGCATGTGTGTGAAGTCTGCACTGTGGTCCCTGTGAGTCAGGCTCTGGGAGAAAGCCGAGTTTTATTTTGCTTGGCCTCAGGCGAACCTGTTTACTGAGCCTGCTGTGCACCGGCTTTACAATGGCGCAGATGTGTGTAGTGGCAGATTTGGAGCGTGTATTTAGCTGCCACGAGTGACGGTGATGAAGTAGCGGTGATAAACTGATAGATTGGCTGCTAGCGAGATTTTGGTAGCAGGTCAGATAAACATGGCAGAGGAAAAGCGCTCGGTGTTCTGGTGATAATAAACTTTCATTCTTTGGGGGCATTAGATTCTAGACCTAAGGAAACTATGGGGGAAGGATAGAGTGCGAGAAGAGAGAGAGAATGGGTTTTACTCATGGAATAGCTTTTCTGCCATTTGAAATTACATCAGGCTGCCACCTCCAGGTTTTAAAACTAGCCCTGAAGACTGATGGGATTTCAGAATGTTGACTCACAAATCATTATCTGATGTCACTGTATCATGTAGATATGTGGAGGAGGCTTCTCTCGTGAAAAATAAATGAGAGGTGTAACGAAATCTACAGCAAACCATTTTATTTATTGAATTCTTACACAAAAAATGACTAGCTAAACAACTGTTTAAATAAAATAAACAAATTGCCTCCACTTTGTCACTTTGTGTACAATTCACATTATAGACTCACTTTTGTATGAATATGCCATCATAGTCTTCCTGTATGGCTTTTTCCCATCCTGAACGCCTGAAAGAGTGTCATGCATGTGAATCCGAAATATGAAAATACTGCTGCTCTAAAATCCATCGAAACAAGTTAACATGATGTGATTACACAAAACAATTTCAGTATTTACAAAATAGAAAGCACAGAAACCTTCTAATACAAATTACACTAATACAAATAGTGTCCATGGCTTGATATATACAAAACTCCATTACACTCTTGCTTATGCTTGTGATGGCAGGCTTGGTGTCTGCACTGGTAGCAGTGTAAAAATACTCTGAACATTATCTGTATACTTGCAATATATCCTAGAAACCATATAATCCAAACATTTCATGTTTATTAGAAAAATCTGAACCAATCATGAAATATTTCAAATTATTCACCTTACAAACAACACAGTTCTGTTTAATAATCTAAGATGAAAAACTTCTCTTAAAGACCAAGTCTTCTATCTTGACAGTGGGGCGAGTCTTGGACATGAGATGTCGACAGGCTTTGAGAAACAGCAACAGCACAAGATGCCATAGTAAAGTGTTACAGAAGGTTTATTACACTCTCATAAACTCTGAGCTGCTCCTGGCCTAGCTGTCACGCCGTTTCCCCATTTACTGACTGACATTCCAGCTTTTACGTTCCTGAACAATATATCCGCCATGCACCACATAAACCACATAGCGAGAATCCTATTTATCATGTTCCTGTATGTAGAAAATGACTACTGATTACAGTTCATAGACTAGAGTCGAATGCAGACCATATACACAAAGTAAACAAGTAAAGTTCATTTAGTAGCTGCACAAAATAAGTGTCAGCACCAGAGGAGTCCCTGTATGTATAATTAAAACGTGTGCGCTGCCACTCAGGGTAAGACGGAACATTCTGCTCTTGTTCCCATGAGCAAGAATTGCTCTTTTAATTTTGCCATCTGAAAGGTCAGAGGCAGTGTTCTCGTTTTCCTCTTTAATTGATTTTTTAAATGCAACTCAGCAAGCGATGTAAAGATGGAGAGGCAACATGCAGTCAGTTCTGGCTGTAAAGGTAAAAGATAAAGTTGAACAGTTGCCTGTTTAGCATTATGCTGCTATATTTTTCTATCCATCCTGCTATGGATTATTTGGTCTGCTTGCCAGAATTAGTGTTTTGTTTTTCAGGTCATGCACATTTCCAGAATATTGTGACCTTAGTATTAAAGAATCGATTCTTTCAACCTACACATTATATGCTCTACTTTTTTAATGTGTTTTTCAGTTGGTTTTGAGTTGTTTTGTTTGAGAACATATAATGTTTTACTGGAATATATACTTTTTTCCCCTGAATATCTTCCTCATTTTTCTTAAATTTACCTGAGAATTTGTCATGTTTCCTATAATACATGCCCCATTTTCTAGAATATCAGTTGTGTTGTCCCGAATATATGCTGTTCTCTAGAATAGACAATAGAATAGAACAGAATATTCCTTCTGTGTTTGATAACATACAGTGTATGGCCTGTTTTCTAGATTTCTTTGTCAGTGTGTGTGCTTCTGCCCTAGAATATGTGTTCTATCTTCTGTTTGCCGGAATAAGCCTTCCTTTCTTCCTTCCTTTCTGTTAAATTCTTTCTGGACAGTGTGTTCTTTTCCCAGAGCTTAGTTTCCTTGCCAGTGACCTCTTGATTGTGTTTTCTCACTACTGGTAAAGAACAATTTTTTTTGGAAACAATAATTGCTCATTTCAAATAGTACATTTTAGCATGAGACCTACCGTGTATGGTCTTTAAACTGCAAAACTGTATAAAATATATATATTTATATATGCACAGAAAGGGAAGATATTTTTTTGGTTTTCTTTTGTAATACAACAGTATCATGTGCTGTGCCCTAGCATGTGCTGCTCTGAGGAGAGATCTTTGCACAGTGGGTGAGCAGCCTCTATATCCATCTGTTTACAGCACACCAAATGTTTGCGAACAGTTAGTGCCATTAATTTTGCTTTTATGGCGTCTCTGTGCCACAGAGGTTTATTCAGATGGATAAAATGCAAAGAAGCCAATGCGTCCTTGATGTATCGTAATAAAGCTGCCTTTTGCCTGTTAGTAATATGCCTTTGAGTTTTAAACTGCAGACTGTGCAGTGGAAAAAAAAGATTATTTCATAAATTATACCATAGTGTGATTATAATTTGTGCATGGCACACAGAGTGAACTTTCTCCCTCCATTTCAGGGCTTTTAGAGAGGTCCTTAAGATCAGGAGTGGAAGCTACTTGCCATGGCCGGCCAGACTGATGCAAAGCATGATGGTTAGAGAGAAGCAGATTAATAATTTTGATCAGACATGCTCCTAGCTCCACAGTGCTATTGACCTGTTTCTCAACCCTCCATCTCCTCTTATCAGATCGCCATTCCTCACTAGCGTCACGCCTTTGCTATGGCCCTGTCCTGCACAAATGACTTACAGTCCAAACAGTGCCAGTCGAGTAGAGAGATCAGGCCAAAAGCCTTTCACCCTTTCAGAACTAAAGAGGCTCAAATTTAACTGCCAGGGAATGCTATTGCTTGCAAGTGAAAGATATTCTTATTATGAGCAAATTGCTTGAAGCTTATGAAGAGCCCTTATCATGTGACATAAGATGAGGACTATCATCCAAAAGATCTGAGAGTACTACAATCAAAACAAATGGCATGTGCTCTATCACAATAGCTACTCTCAATAATCAAATCCATAAGACAGCTCTCTTATAAAATGGCATCCTTCAGTCATTCTTTTTAAAGATTCTCAATTTAAATTGCAGTGGTTTGTAAACCAGTCTCCATCTTCACACATCTGTAGTGTATAAATGATTACCACAGACAATAATATGGGCAATAATATGGGCATGTTTCCCTTTATTGAGATAAGCACAGAAAATCCTCTTACATACATAGACTTAGAATGTGAACTTCGTTGAAGGGCAGATGCTGCCTCCCCTCAATAAATATTTAAAATACACAAGACTAACATAATTACACTATAATGATAAAGGATGAGACAGACATGACTGAACGTCTTACCAATAAAATCTTTTTGTACTTTTATCCAACTTTCAAACACTACAGTGTCACAGATTGGAGGTGGAGGCAGATATAAGTGCAGATAATTTATTATGTAAAGTACAGACAACCAACCAAAACCATGAAAATAAGAACCATAAACATGAACTGTGGATACAAGGCAAGAGCCATAAAGACTATAAGCAGTAATGTGGCATGCACAACAACTACAACAAAGGCTTGATGGTGAGACGCTGCAAAACTAGAACTTACATAGTGGTGCTAACAAGCTATAACAAGACACAGGTGAGAGTGATTAGTGGGGCTGATGGGTAGTGTAGTTCTGTACCATTTGGCGCTACCATGCCAAACAACCATACATTAAAATGCAGCTATACAGAATTATACCACAGCACTGTTGGATTTTTTTATCTGATTAGTCAGAATGTGTTGATTAATTTTCTTTAACAGCACAGCTCTGACAGCAGCGCCTGCTGTAATTCAAATCACAAGTTTATATATTAATGCACATGATTTAATACCGTATCTTTTTCTGTAGTAACAACATACAAATGGACTTGTATAGACAACGTGCCACATAAACTGATAAATAAAAAAATAAAGAAATTAATAATAATAATAATAATAATAATAATAATAATAATAACTGATATTGTGAAGTTTTGTGAGAGGAGATTATTTATTTATTTATTTGATTTTTTTCATTTTTGGAAGCAGTCTCCAGTGTCAGGACTTTATAACAGTCAGGGGTAAAGCTGTAAAGTTTTCTGAGATGGGTAAATCTTCAGGATAAAGGTAACATGACAAGGTGCATTTTTTGTCTTTAATTTCAAGAGAGAAAAAAAGAGAGGCTGGTGTAGGGACTTGATCAATGGTATGATGTCATTTTCACTAATAATCTTTGGCAAACTGCCGTGGTATAAAAGGAATAAAACATTTCAGCATATGTTGGTATTGTAAAATAATCAACTTCAAGGTGGTAATTGTTCCAGTTTCTATCAGGGCACATCACACCACCCTGTTGTTGACACTTTTCCTAGAACAGCATACCCTGTTGTGTTTTATTCCTTACTTAAAGCTTATTTCACAAATACATTCAGCTGATAAAGTCATAAAAGCACCACATGAAATACATATTTTGCAAAAAATTCAGAATTCAACAACTGCCCCTTGGACTTCCATTAAAAGCGAGTATAGAACATGTGCTACAGATGTGCTAGATTCCTTTAAATAGATTCTGTCATATGACTTTAGTCCCAGTGTGAAATTGTTTCTAAGAATCTCTTGATTTTGGAGTTTTGAAATGGATCAGTGCACTTCCATTTTAATGCTTTCTTTTCAGGCCTCAGTTTGGCTACTGTCACCAGTGGCTCACAGTTTCCACAGGGAAATTTCACAATAAACATGATCTACCGAATACAAATTAGGCCAGTAATATATTCATAAATCATAGCTCTTGACAGGTCTTTTAATCCACTTTGATTCATGATGATGCTCTGGAGAGAGTGTTCAGCTGTCTCCTTTTGTCTTGAATAGTCCTGGTTGTTTTCAGGGAAACCATCTAAGAACACAGTATTTAACAAACACACACACACACACACACACACACACACACAGAAGCACAACATGCACACATACTGTACATGCATACACACAAAACACCTAGGATCCTAGGACACGCACGCACACGTGCACACTCACGAATGGCTCACATTGCACAGTGATGAACAAAACCGACAACAAAAGTGCAGAGATATCTCTCCCTAATGGATGCTTTGAGCTGGCTCTCCACAAAACTGTAAGCATTTTCTCAAGTGGATTCCTCTCACCGCTCTTTTAGATCCATTCATACCTGTGTTAGATGTGGGAGTTGCATTCAACCCACTCACTCCACTCTAGCATCTAAAGGATCTGTTGCTAACACGCTGCATTTACAGAGAAAGAGTGGGCAGGCCACATCGTTCAGAATTGTGAACGGTCAAATAATATGGGCCACACATAATTTTCTCCACCTCATCAAGAAAAGTGACAGCTTCTCACCTTCTCATCGCTATAACCATGTGTGCCTATTAAGAGCATGAAGTGTATGTGTGCGTGCGCGCGTGTGTGTGTACAGAGCTGCTCTGACCGAGCCTCTATCACTCAGGGGCAAAGTGCCAGCTCATCATCTTAAAAGAAGAGTAATATTATAGTTAGCTGCAGAGTTTTATTGCCTTGTCATTAAGCGTTTCCATTAGTGTTTTATTGGAGGCAGGGTCAGTTTAGGCTGAGGTGAGTTAGAGTGCGTGTCTGAGATTTCACTGTTCTCTCCTAACCCATTTCAGCTCTAGATGTGTTAAATGCTACAGTAGTTAGATATGCATATACAGTATGTCATCAGTACAGCCATACCATTTTTCCAGGGTATGGACACAGCTTAATTCTGTCTGTAATTCTCCCAAGGCAATATTAATTTATAAGAACAAATCTTTATGGCAAGTCATAAATTACAGCAAATTTACAATCCAATGTGGCAACCATTTTAACTGTAGCTAGATTAAATTTTTTTTTAGAATAGATCACTGTTGAGTGGTTTGTTCGGATTTGAACACTGCATTCACACAAGCAAACAACAAGCCACCCTTTAGTTTCTTATATAAGTGTGTAACACAGAGCAGCTATTAATGCAACAGTGACATTCGAGTTGAGATGTACAAAAATGTTGACGCAAATCATTTATTACACATTAAAACCAAATAATCGAAATAGTATGGGACCAGTTCTGTAAGGCAGGTTGTCTGATATTACAACTTTAGATAAAACTGGTGTCCAAAAATGGAAGAAAAACTCAATCATCGTCTTTTCAATGGTTTAATTACAATATTAAAGTGGTGCAGTTACAGAGATTCCTGTGTTTGTGTGGGTTACTTCCAGGTACTCCTGTTAAAGCAGTTACTGATAAATGATTGAAAGAAACACGCTATATGCTATATAGTAGACTGTATACTACATTTCTTATTGGGACTTAAAAACATCTGGACAGAGCACACCCATGAGCAAGGCAGGGCTTCTCAATCCCAGTGTCATTTTTGTGCAAATGAGTTAAATTTTATTTTGCCAAATAGCTGATGAGTTCAAGCAGATATGTAGGACTAAAGATAGTCTCAGTCCACAGACTTTCTGATGGCTGTTGTACACTGGCCAGTCTTGTAGACTACAATCTCCTTGGCTGTCTGGACATCTGTTTATTTGTCATGCAACAAGAGTGGTCTGTGATTAGCTATTTATAAAGTCAGTCATATGGTTTCTGTGAAAATTCTCAGGCTCGCCGAGAAGACCAGACTCTCAACACTCATAGCTAGATCTCTGTAATGCAAGACTAGATGAAAATAATTCAGGGGAGTATAGGTTGAAGCCACAGGAATTAGATGACATGGAAATCCTACTACAGAGAGAACATTTTATAATTAAAAAAATAAATCTGCTGCATGGTTCTAGCTTTATTGCTGTAAGATTCTATCATCTATGTGTTTGAGAGGAGAACTGGAGAAGGTCAGACAGCCCACAGCCCCGTTTAGCACACACACTCTCCCCTCGCCTCCGCTCCTTATCAGGGGTCAGCCTTATCTGCATCCAGATCGATGGACTACAGTAATAATTGTGATCTATTGCACTAACATTAAAGTGGCCACTGACCTGTACGAGGTAGAACAGGAGCGGCCGTCCTGTGCTGAGGGAGCTGAAGGAATCACCTCTTCCTCTTGAGGCACGCCTCTTTGGGGGGACACAAGGAGAATGACACGGCTTGCTGCCTCCATGAATGCTAATGATCCTCCAGAGTGGCTGGGGTCCTGGAACCCGCACAGGGACATGAGGAACCACAGTGCAGTCCCACCTGATCACAATGTTCATGCATACAATGGGCAATTTATATTAAAAAATAGGATCCTATGGAACTCAGGGACTTCATTCCAGGCATCTCTCAAATTTGTCAAAAATGGTCACAATGACAAAAGTCAAAGTGACTGTGTCATCATATCACAGTGGTGCTGTTGTTAAGTTCAACATGGAAGAAGTGCTTGGATTGTCAAAGGGTCTGACTGACAACGGGTTTTTAAATTTCAGCAACGATATCAAGACAAAATTTTTAAAAATCTATTCAATAATGCTTCACATCATGGTCCCTAACATTATTTACTGCAATATTTATATTAACAAAGCACACAGATCAGCATTAATACACTATATGTAATGTTAATGTTGACAGTGTTAACAATGTAAGTTAACACATGATTTAATTGATGTTTGTTTCAATGTTGACTAAAACCACTCCCATTAACTAATGTTTATTCCATCCATGACAAAAAGGTCTAAATATTGGAACCCCACAAATCAGCCTTGCTTCATTTCTTTCTTTTTTTGTAGCTGGAATTGTTGGTTATTTATTTGAAAAGAATAATGATGTGAAAATAACTTAAAATACATTTTATATACTTTTGTAAATCATTTGCGATGGTAAAGCTTTTTTTTTTTTTTTTTAAATAATCAATAAGAAATTAACAGGACTGTTGGGCCCACCCACAGGTAGCACTTTTTACTAATGCTGCATTTGCCTCAAGAGTGGGAAGTCTGGGCTCGGAATAACATAATTTTCTATCTCTGTGGGTTCAAGCTACATGGACGCCTCCATGTTTGTCTTTTGTTAGCAATAAGCTAGCCAGCCAGCTGTAATGAGTGATGTATATGCCCTCGGAAACATAGAATGTAGAAGAATTCACTATAGATTTTACAGTATTTTACCTGCAAGGTTACCAATAAAGTGTTGTAAAATTTACAGTAAACAACTGTGAAATATATTTACAGTAAAGTACTGTAATGTCATATCTTAGCACTTGCTCACTCCTGAATGAAAATAAAAACCTGCCGCTTGCACACCTTTAGTCTCACAAAATGCCCTGTGAAGTTTTCTGGCAAGCTATCTAAAAAATAGTGCATCTCCTATTCATATCTGTATTTATATCTCTTCCAAACACACGATCTGAATAATTTACTGGTATTCAGTTACATCCCTACTATATAACCATACCTCTTAGATATATGACAGATCAGTGCCATGCTGTAGGCATGAGACCAGAGCTAGCCCTCAGCTGCTGCACTATTCTGACCAGGTGTAGGAGGAGACTGAGGACATGAGGACATGAGGACACTGGCACACTGGCTCAACAGCTCAGAAACCCTCAGAAAGTTTCCTCTCACATCTTTCTCTTCCTCGAATTCATCCATCCTTCTTTGATGTTGCCCTCTCTAAACCTTCAACACCCCCACCCTACCGCTCACTCAGTATTCTGGAGGTGGCAGTATGAGATGCTCTGTTGGAATAAGAATGCATGCATTATTTGATAATCGGAGTTTATTGTAATCCTTGACCCTGGCTCTGCATTTCAAACAGGGATTGGGGATTAGAGCGACGCTCCGCTGTTCCTGACGGGCTCACTCCGGCCTCCTCCTAAGGGCACGTCTCCTGCTGCTTTATTGGAGCAGCAGTAGCCTTGAAGCTCTATGCTACGCACTATCAAACTCATCCTCAGTCACTCATTCTATATTTTGAAGCTCAAATGTGCTGTAAGAAATTGCATTAAATGTTTAAACACATATACAGTATATTAGCCAAGCTCTCTAATACAAACTACCATAAATTAGTTAAAACACCATAAACTAGTCATTTGCATCAGGATAATAGATACATTTACACACACATACATATGCATTCTCAGCAGGACGCACATTCTCAGCTTTCAGTCGTTGTATTTGACCATGATGTGACAGTCTATCTAAATGCTAGTCTGGCTCTTATTTATTAATGACATTCCATTTGTGCCAAAAATATGTTGTTTTGTTTCGTTGAAAATGTGGACTATTGTTTTCTAAATTTCTGGGCTATAAGCCAGCTGCTGATGTTGACCTGCTAAACCTGATCTTATGTCTCATTAAGAATTTGGACTAATTAAAATGAGCGAGAACTATGCAATTTGTTTCTCTTTTAAATTCTTACAAATAAAAATTTGTAATCACACACTTTATGAATATTACAATGTTACAACATATTCTGCATGCTCAAGTTAACTAACTACAATATTAGCAGCATAGACCAGAAGAAAGGCTGATGCATACAAACAAAAACAACACAATGCGGGGCTATAGAACAACAAGGACCATATAAGATGACAATTAATGGTGGCTGACATCAATAATGTATTGTACAAAGCAGGTAACAGCTAGTTTATTTTTGGCACTAGCCCAGCTAAGATTTTCAGGTTAGCAAAACATTTCTTTTTGTACAGTTCTGGGAACCTTTGATTCAAAGAATATTTCACCTGTTTATAGCTGTAATAGTCAAAAGGATGCATTGTGTATTAATGTAGTAACTCTGCTAACTTTTAAGAAGGTTCATTCATGAAAAAACACGCTAAAAAAGTACTCTTGAGGACATCCTTCAAGATACTGTTGAGCAACTGTCTATCTAGTTTGTGTAGGTAATGTCTAGCTACTTCAATAAAAGCCTTTCCATTACCATCCAGCTTATTTATTGCTGAATTTATTTAATACATTTTAGATCAATAGTAGGCATGGATATAACCAGCTACCTATTTCAGCTACCCGTTTAGCTTGTTCATTGACAATCCCTCCATGTAATCCCAGCTACATTTAATACATTTTATGGTGTTAAAAATAGCTGGTAATCTAGCTACTTATCATTAGCTAATGCATTTTATATAACCAAATTGTATAAAATTTGAATAAAACAATTGCTTATGTTTAGCTAATATAATCTTTGTGATGCTAGTTATCTTCATTTTTATCAAGTTAACCAGATAACTTTGCCAAGAAAGTGTTTTGTAATAATTATCAACTAAGTATCAAACTACTAAAGCATCAACTAAGACAGCCACATATTTAGCTACTAATGTTTACTCCTTTTGACAACCCCATTATAATGCCAGCTATATTTAATATTTTAATTTATGGTGCTATTAGTATGCTAGCTATTTATGTTCAACCAATGTAGTCATTACCACTTCAGTTATCTTATCAGTTAACTAATTGGTTAGATAGCATTAGCAAACAATTTTGGTAAGGGCTAAGCCTCCTACCTATTTAAGCTATTAATGTTTAGCTTCTTCACTGACACTCCCTCAGTGTAACACTAGTTTTATTCAATAGCTTCCTTTATAATGATATTAGTATGCTAGCTATTTGTATTTAGCTAATGTATCCCTGTTAAAAAAAAAATCCTGGGCCAGTAAGCAGGTTTTAGCTGGTCACCAGCCTTAGCTAGTCAAGTTGGTAGGTTTGATGGTCTTAGACACTTTCAGGCTGGTTCTTCAGTCAAGCTTGATGGTTTTAGATGGGATTTTATGGTGCTATTAGTAAGCTAGCTATTTATGTTTAGCTTATGTACTAGTTTCAGTGTTCGTTAGCTTATTTTCTAGAAAGTTAATCGGTTACATACTGCAGCTATAGCTGTATACTTATTTTGTAATAAGTATACAGTTACCTATTTAAGTTTGGCTAATGTATTTTATGGTCCTATTAGTAAACTAGCTAGCTTTCTTTAGCTGACCTGATGTCAGCTAGCTAATTTACTTCATTTTGTTATTACAGATTGTGCAAAATGTGTCCATGAATCCAAATATAATACGTGAATCATCTCATGTCACTGCACCCTATTTGTTCATATTTCTCAGTGTGAACACATTATACAGTTTACTCAAAGTCTGACTAAATACTATATTATGCGGTCTGAGACACAGCTAGCATGTCTATGTAGCTCCTGTAGGCTGATGGGTGCTGTGTGGCTGCAGGGACACTGAATTTCAGGCCTCGGTAGTCTGAACAGGACAGAAAAGCCCTTGAGGTGACCTCCGTCATGTGCACAGCCAGCCACAGACAATGCAGTCGGAACAAAGGCATAGAGCTACAGCAAGAGAGACAAAGAGCAAGAGAAAGAGCTGTGAGACAGAGACATGCAGAGGGAGAATTTGGAGTACTTCTGTGTTTAGAAGAATACCAAGGTCTCCAATGTTAACGTGCTATTGTAGTCCATACATGCTCCCTGGCTCCCTGTTGACTAGGAACTGAAATGCACAGAGTGAGCAGAGCTGCTCCATCGAATCCAGGCCAGACAAGAAAAATGGTGACTACATGCATATTGGCAGGCCAGAAACTCCAACAACATGGGCTGAATGATTGGCTTTTAATAAATGCCTGAAGTGCTTAATGAGAGGAGCAGTCACTGGAGGTGTCTTTTCATATTGCTCTCTCTCTCTCTCTCTCTGTGTATACCACTTTTTCACTGACATTAATTACCAACATTAAAAACAACAAAATTACGGTAAACTGTCTCATTTTCTGTGGCATACTCTAACAGCTTCGCAGCAGGATATAAATAAATCAGTGTGAAAACAGCCTTCAAGCTAACCTGGTGCTAATTGAAGGAGACGGGAATATGCTTTAACAGGTAGGTCTCAGCTAGGCATTTTCAAGCAGGGGGTCATGAATCTATAGCACGTCCGTAGGCTGCCTGCCACACGCAGAAATCCTGATGGTCATTAAGATTCAGATGCAAACAGATCTTAAAATGAGGTCTGAGGCACCAGAGACAGTGGCTAGTTTTTTCTGCACATTAGGTAACCAGTCAGCATTTTCACTAAATTTACACTACATTTACTGTATGTAGAAACCTGTAATAGAGGATTCTGTGTAGAATTTAAGACCCATTTAAGAATCTAAAAATCTTGTTTTCTAAAACCTTGACAAGATGTTAGCTTGTTAGTTGGACACGATGAAGCAGGTGTTTCTTTCAGGTGGTGCAGTGGGTAGCATTGCCCCCTCACAGATCCAGGGTTCCTTGGTTTGATCCTAAGCTCAAGTTGCTGTCTTTGTGGAGTTATATATGTTCTCATCATGTCCTTCTGGGTTTCCTCCATTTTTTTCTGGTTTCTTCCCACCTACCAGAAACACGCAAGCAGTTGGATAGGCTGTGCTAAATTGCCCTTAGGTGTGAATGAGCGTGTGAATGTGTATGTGCTCTGTGATGGACTGGCATCTCATCCAGGGTGTATTCCCACCTCACTCACAGTATTTTTGGAATAGTCTCCGGATCCACCACAAACCCGAATGAATGAATGAATGAATGAATGAATGAATGAATGAATGAGTGAATGAATGAATCTTCTTTCCCTTATCATCTTGAATCTTTGGTGAGACCACATGGTGAGAACAGAAAACTAGAATAGAATAGAATAGAATAGAATAGAATAGAATAGAAAAAATACTGTACATATCAAGGTAAACAGAATAATAGTCAGCTGAATAAAGTGGCCAACTGCAAGGAGACACAACGCTTAATCGCTCTCTCTCTCTCTCTCTTTTTATTTCAGTCCATTGAATTTTCACTCAGACCCCACATCACCTAATTTAGTCATAGCCATTTCCCTCACTAGCTAGTTCTCCTATTGTGTGATAGCTATCTGTCAGAGAAGGTGAAAGCTAACACTTGCTTCTTGTGCTCATGCAACATCATAGGGCAACTGTGTGAACTTGGAGGAGAGTAATAACTGTTCTATTCTGTATGCATGAGCTCAAAGATGTTCCTGATTAACCAGAGTCATTCTGATCAACAGGGGAGACAAGAACGGCACATTTCCACACTGAGCCAATTATGCTCTCTCAGACTCCCAGTCTCATATGGCTATGGCATCGATGGGACTCAATCTTACAATCTCCAGGTGATAGGACAATACTTTACCACTGTGCCACCCTTTAAGGAATAAGGTTATCCACCAGTGTAGCGTGAAAATACAGGATAGTCACAAGTTCCAAATTTTATACGATTGCTAATTTAAATCCAGAACTTATTGTAGGCTACATGCTGTGTTTCTGCAATGCATTCTTAATATTTATCTTATCAAAACTACAAATTTGACGGTTTAGGATTAACCTATTGGATTCAACAAACAGACCTGATGTTGAAACATTTAGCTGGTGAACGTAAAAGACAAATGGTGGTGAATAACAAGTAAATCAGTGGCTGAGAGTTGTGTCTTTCCTCACTCAGGTGTCTCGGTTTATCTAGACCAGTCACACGTGCACACAAGGTTACAGTTCTGGCATCTAAAGCCATAAGAGCTGTGCTCACTCAAATGTGCCACACTGCCATCTAGTGGCGCAAGAACCTTAAAACCTTGCTGTAAACAATCTAACCAAAGCCTAGCACATTCATCATTACATAAATCCATGTTTGTTAGTATCTCAGCTAATATACATGTGTTCTATGTGCTAGCAGGATGTGCAGTTGTGTTGCAGTGTATAGATTTGTTCTATAGTAATGTTTTTTTTCCAAAGATGAACAGCGAGATGAGAGCAGTGCGATGAAGAGAGAGAGAGAGAGAGAGAGTAGAGGGATGGAGAGTAGAGCACTGGTCCTACAGTAAGGCCTTGACCCAGGATCACATGGCTGGACAAGCTGGAGACTTTCCACAGCCAGTGTCATTAAGGTACAGTGCTCTAGAAAGTCTTAATTAAAATCTTTGGGCTTACAGATGACCCAACATAGCATTTTACCTACTGCATGTGCAAGTGTGTGTGTTGGATTAATTAGAAAGAGTGGCTGAGTGACTGAACTTTGACTTGGCTAATTCACACAGAGAGAGAGAGAGACAGAGAGACAGAGAGAGAGAGGGAGAGAGAGAGAGAGAGGGAGAGTAACCTTCCAAGGCTATAAAGCAGGACTTTAAAAAATAGACATAAGGTGACCATACACACTTCCTGTATCAGAGGAGCAATAAAAAATGATGACTTTATCCATAATACAATACACATTTCTACATTCCTGGATTTGTACCGCTGATTTAGAGAAAGAGAAGGAGCAATGGCACCCAGATCTTATGATCAAATGAGTGTGTTACTTTGACTGACAAGCGCACTCAGCTTCATTAATATGCACACATTCTACATACTTCTTGTTGTCTTTGCCACTGGCGTATTCTTGGCTGCACATTTCTTGAATTTTGATTATTTTTTTTTAAACCCTAAATAAATTTACTTAATGCAGTTAATTCCAACTCCCTCCTACTACAATTTTCCAAAATACTAAATTTATTATAATACTAAAATTATTGTAGAAGCAAGCACACTGCTTCTGTGTTACTGAAACTGAATGTCTGGTATGAAGTGAGGAATTATAATTGTCAAATTTATCAAATCATCAAATTTAACCCCTTAAGGTTCCAGGAACCATCCAGACTTACATTCATTCCTTATGTGATTTTGTAGTTTTTGTTGTTATTATTGTATATGGAATCACTAACACACTCTTTCTGTATATCTTAGGCGGCTTTAGTCACAGTAAAAATATATTTGACCATAAAACGCAGATTTGGATAAAAACAAACACTGGAACAATAAAATAGTAATAATACACGATTCTATGCAATGTTGGAATGAAATAAGTGTTCAAAAACAAACTATGAAAAACAAATGTGCTGCTTTTTACAATGCATGGAAAAGATTGGAATTCAAATGTTTGCAACTCTACACCACTCCACAGCTTCAATACAGAGGTCAGATTTGTCAGTATGTCTGTTTCATTCTCTCTCTCTCTCTCTCTCTCTCACACACACACACACACACACACACACACAGGTAACTGGACACACAACTGCAGCGACACACACCTTAAATGGAAAACACACTGTCCTATCCCTGCTCATCTTCTCGGAAAATTTCTCCTTGGAAAATTTTCTCCCCTGCTGATTAAAATAACTTCTGCGACTGCTGGGAAGAGTGGAGGTATTTGGAAATAAATATTCCCCCAGGGAAATGATGTGCAGCTGGGGCTTGCTGATGTCTTATCTGCCTCCCCTATTTCCGTGCTCTTTATCGAGGCCTGACACTTGTGCAGCTCGGGTAATCAGAGCGCCCGGTCGCCATAAAGGAAGCCTGCATTCTAATCTCAACTGTTGCATATCTAATACTAATTGGAATCCTGCAACTGGGTCACTGTCATTGTTTTTCAAGTACTGTCAAGTCGGAGGAAACATACGAAACTGAAATTATACCCCGACGCACGCTGCCTGATTGAACACTCTCTCCACCACTGATGTGCTCTCATCCGTTCTATTAAAATATTCAATCTGCCGTCCCCCTGTCTGAAGGGCCGAGCCGGGAAGGACAGACAAAGAGGCCTCATCAAGCTCCCTTTTTCTTTCTCTCCTTCTCTGTTTCTGTTTCTACATTCAGCTGATCGCTTTAGAAAACTGCACTGTCTTTCTGGACTCTGCGGTATTCGTTTTCAGCTTTTAGTCACTGCTGGGTGCAGACATTTTTGGGTTGTCATTTATGTTTTTGCAGCCAAATTCTCCCAGAGGAATAAGAGTACAAACAGTCATGATGTCAGTACCACATACTGTATGTTAATATACACACACAAGTTTGTGTTAATATCCTTATGAGGACCACCTAATCCTAACCATAACCTTAGTAATCAAAAAACCTTTTGGCTCTTTTAGTATTTTAAATAAAAGCTGCAGTTTTTATTTAAAAAAAAAACAAAACCTCTCAATTATTCCTATCCTTGTGAGAAACATTTGGTCCCCACCAAGATAGAAAAACACACTCACACATTGTACATATGTGCAGCTTTATTCTGAGTGACTAGTTTAGCCTAGTTAATTTACTAAATACATGAGCTTTCAGAGGCCATCAGATCTTATCTGAAGGATGTATAAATGTACAGCTTATGAAATGACAAGTCAATATGAAATTAATACCAGTTCAACCGAAGTGCAGTGATTTGATTTTGTCAAAGCTGCTCGCAGTGCTTTTTAATGCGGTCTCTGATGGGCCGAGGTGGGGATGCGACTGCTTGGCCAATTTGGCCACTAATTAACTGAAACTGTCAGCCAACGACTCTGGTGTCACACTGCGCTGCTGTCCCTCACTGATTTCAGATTAGACTTCAGAGAAATGGAGATAGATGCTGTGCTCTGTGTTTCTATCAACTGATACAAATTTCATAAATACGTTACATAGTTTTTTCTTTACACTTATACTGTTCCATTTATCACCAAGCCATTTAAAAAATATTCTAAAATGCATATTAATTCAGTATTATTTGTCACTAAGGACCCTTACAGACATTCGGGTCTAGTTTTAGATCACTAATGAGCAAAGCCAGAGGTGACAGCAGCAAGAAAAATCACCCTGAGACAACGTAAGGAAAAAGCCTCGAGAAGAACCAGA
Organism: Pangasius djambal; assembly: GCA_022985145.1. NCBI lineage: Eukaryota > Metazoa > Chordata > Actinopteri > Siluriformes > Pangasiidae > Pangasius > Pangasius djambal. The sequence goes on from CM040988.1 coordinate 16,640,954, forward strand.
CTATTTTGAGCAACACTATTTCTTTTTGATAACTGCAGAGAAAAGCCAAGCATTAAAAAATGCATTAAAAAGATACAGTTAGTATGGGTATACTGTGAAAATGTGATGAGCAAAAAGAAAAAAAAAAAAAAGGTCTAGATCGACTGCACCAGTTTATAATCACGTCAGAAGTGCAAATATCTGGGGTATCGTGAAAAGATCCAGGTAAGACAGTAATTAACATAAAAACTACATTCACTGTATGTTTCAGCCTGAAGTGAAGTCAGTAACTTGCAAAATTACTTCAAAAATTATTCTTGTTTTTTAATATGTAGACATTCCCATATGAAGTTAAAAAAATTATTATTATTATTATTATTTTTACATCATTTTAACGTAACTAATCTCTAATCTCTAATTTTAGAATCACAGTAAAAACCTCTGTAATGACTTTTGTTTATTGTCAAAACCTCCACCTCTCTGTAAAAACATTTTAATGGCTTTGCTAAACACTATTGGAGGAGACTCATGCTTTAGCACAGGGCAACCCAGTGGAGTAAGTCCATCCCGAAAGGGGGGGGAAGGTGTTGTGGTGGGGAGAGAGAAAGAGAGACAGAAATAGCTGCTAAGGATATCACTGTCCTGAAGAGGATTTTTAGGAATATCTGCCACTTTTAATTAAAATTAATAAGATACAAAAACTACAAACAAACAAACAAACAAAAATAAATAAATAAATAAAGGATGGGATGGGATGGGATGGGATGGGATGGTGGTGCAGTGGTAGCATGGCCACCCCAGAGCCCCTGGTTCAACCCTGAGTTTGGGTTACTACGTGTGTAGAGTTTTTTTTAGGTTCTTCCCATGTCCACATGGGTTTCCACAGGGTTCTCTGGTTTCTTCCTACCTCACAAAATATGCTGGTAGGTGGATTGGCTATGCTACTTTCCCCCTAGGTATGAATAAGTGTGTCTGTATTATTATTATTATTATTATTATTATTATTATTATTATTTAAAAATAACAAGATCATTGTTTACAGAGTGCAACTGTACTCTACAAATATTCCATGCATAACATTAATTTCCAGATGCTAAATGTTGAATAAGTACTTTCTGTGACAGCTGTACAATATTTATATAGATGTTCTCAAAATCTGGGAGGAATACATCAAGCCATTAAACCATATGCAAATACACACTTCCTTTCATTCTGTTCTCATTACTCCAAAACATGCCCAAAACATACGATTCCCAGCTTTATACTCCTTTATCATTTTAATCAAAACTCCTCCAGAACAGCTATCAGCTTAAAGCAGCCAGTGGCCTGACAGAAACATGTCCATACCACCCCGGGTTATGGTTCTGATAATTTGTTTTTGTCACTATCGAATGCACTCGCAAAATTACAACAACAAATAAAAATGCATGAAAGACATGAACAAACATGACCACACACTTCCATCTTATTTTTGTCTATCTCAGCATGGCCTCTGTTCTCCTCGATGCTGAAAATGGTATTTGGAGACAAACAACTTCATTCTGCGGTGCGTCTGTAATTAGCTGTGGAATTAGCAGAGCTGACGGGCCTCCATAGATCAGTGAGGCCCTCGAGGGAGGCTGCCGGGAGCGCACGAGCCGCATTTCCAATTATTGTGTTGAACTGCTAATTTAGTTATTGTGCCGCGCGTAATTGTGATGGGTATTGGGTGTGCGATTCAATTTGTTTTAAATATTTGTGGGCTGGCGGATTGGTAATAGAGCTGACCTATCTAGCGGCCCAGTATGAAAGTAAGAGAGCAAAAACAAAGGGACGAGACTACAAAGATGTTCTTCCTCTCTCACTCTGTGCTTTTCTTTCTCCCCTTCTCTCATCGTCTCAGTTTGATCTGCCTCATCCCTCTTAAGATGGTTGAAGTTAAAAAGCTTGAAATTCTGAAAATAGCACTTTGATCAGTGGCAGGAGGAAAGCATCACACATTAGAGGAGAGAACATTGAGGGCTTTGGTTTGAAGATAAGCAGGGAACGCCTGGCTCCCTAAATATTGCAGTAGAACTATAAGACAGGAACGGGGCTTATATGAAGGTATATGCATTAGAGAGGGTTCTAGGTACCCGAGCTGCACACACACACACACACACACACATACACACACATACACACACACCTGATACACCACGTGCCCTAATTTCACACTGGTGTCTGCTCCTTGCTGTTGCTGTTCCGCTTTTACACATAGTACATCAGACTAAATAACCCGCTCCTCATAAGCCCAGTTTCTGCTGAGAAATAAAATGATTTCCACTCTGGAGGATGTTTATCTGTTACACTGTTTGTAATAAATATAGATTCAGCCAAAAAATGATGCCATTAGTGCATTTATTTATGCAAACAGCAAACAGGAAAAATAGCTCAGTGCAGCTTATATGATGGACAAATCAGTTCAGGCCTTTGAAATGGATCAAATTATGCACTTGAATATGACAAGATATCAAATTAGAGCTGTTCAGCCACCACAGATGGATGAGTGGTTAGCCCATTACTAATGAAGTGTTATAGTAAACATTCATACAAACTGTTCACACGTACGTATTACAACCGTCGAGTTATGTTAGTAACACATAGTACAACAGTACTCAATATGAAAACTACTATAAAGAAAATACATGGAGTTGTATTCAAAGACAATGATCCCATTTGATTATATTAGAAATTATGCATACTGTATATGGGTCAGATACAAGAGTAGACTTTTTTGGCATTATTTGTGTGTGTGAATATTGTATTAAATTATTTTACTCTTAGTTCTCTGTTGCTTAGTAAAAGTGTTAAAATGACACTTTTACTAGAATAACAATAAAATGACAAAAAAGACTAAATAAAGTTCTAAACTCCATTATTTATTACAATTCCAGTATCTAATGTTTAAAAAACATATAAAAATATCACAATAACAGTATGCATAAATGTCTGTCACATTTTAATAAAACATTTTTCACCTCAGACCTATATACTAATATACTGTATATATACTAATCTGTATATGCTGCCATGTTTTTGAAAGGTGGGAGGAACTGAGGATCATGGAGCTGTAAGGCAGCAATGCTAACAGCTGCAACAAAATGGCACACTATAGATAGATAGATAGATAGATAGATAGATAGATAGAGTGTATATATAATGTGTGTGTGTATATATATATTTACTGGCCAATTTAAGGAGAAAACCTGTACACTCATGCAATCATCAATCAGGCGATCATATGGCAGCAGTGCAATGCTTAAAATCATGCAGATACAGATCAACAGCTTCAGTCATAGTGCAAATCAAGTATCAGAATGAGGAAAAAATATGATCTCCATGACTTTGTATGGTTGTTTTCACAGAAACAAAAAACATCCAGTGAGCTGCCGTTCTGCGAACAGAAGCGCCTTGTTGATGAGAGAGGTCAGAGGAGAATGGTCCAACTGCTTACAGCTGACAAGAAGTGTACAGTAACTCAAATAACCACTCTGTACAAGAGTGTGGTGAATAGAAAAGCATGCCAGAACAAACAACTCGTCAAGCTTTGAGGTGGATGGGCTAAAACAGCACGAGCTCACCTCAACTGGAGACTGAAGAAAGTCCAGGTGACGTTTGATGTAAATATTATAATACATAAGATCTTGTCCTGTATCTACATAATTTTATGCATTGTGCTGCCACATGACTGGCAGATAATTGCAGGTGTTCCTATTAAAGTGGCTGGTGAGTGCATACACTATATATACAGAAATAACAATTCTAGATATCAATAAATGACTATAAAAACCAGTAAACTAGATCACGATGGTCATCGGTTGTTACAAGAGGTAATGTTGTGAATTGCAACATTTTTTTAATCAGAAAACTTACATTCGCGCTCTGAGTGTTGGCCAGCTGACTGTGTGTGTGTGAGTTCATTGTCACTCTCTTTCAGCTAACGATGAGTTCAAGGTAACTGTGAAAATAATCATCAGTTAGTGACCTGATATTGCATAAACAGGAAAAAACTGTTAGCCATCAACACATTCCTGAAAAACAAAAAAACATAGCAGTGGATCAGATTGAAAAATGAGTCCAGTCTAATACTAATTCAATATTTCAGGCAAATATTTCTCCGATATTTAACTGATACTCAGTATTGAACTGGAACATCCCTAATTCAATCCCTAAACTAATGCAATCAGTCATAATCCTGCTTAAATGTGAAGAAACTTGTGTTTCATAATAAACAAATATTTAAACTTTACATTTAATTATTATTTTTTAAAATTAAAGACACAATTGATGCAACATAGCTGAAATTCTCTACTTGTAGAAAGATAGCAGAAACACGTTCAGATAGCGGTAATTTCCCTGAACTAATGTCATTTGCACATTAAACAAACATCCGTGTGTTTTTGGTGGAGAGCAATTTTAGCTCTTCAGTAAGTGTGAAAGCTTATTTTTTGTGTGTACGTGTATGTGTGTGTGTGTTCTCTTTCATGTCTGTTTCGCAGTGTGTGTTCGTGGTTATTCTGCGTGAACCCTGGGGTCAGTTTGAAAGGCTCTGCCCCTGAATGAGGCCTCTTCAGCTTCTATCTGTGCTTTGAAAACTCGTTCTCTCTCAGCCGCTTACACACCTAGACACGTGAGTGCATACAACATCTATTTACACCTTCTGCGTTTGATCATCAATTAAGTGCTCCTTTGATTCCCCTCATGTGCTGCCACCTCAATCAATCCTCGGCACTTATTGATGTCTAGATTGTTATCAGCTCTGACTGAAATGCACAAACTTTCAGAGAAAAATGAAATACAGGCCTCTTGTTCTTCTGTATTCTATCCTGTAATATTTAGATGGGGTCACTATGAGAAGGGTGGGCAGATATGATCTTTGTGACATATTGCCAGCGGTCAGTGACATCTGGTCATGATATCAGCCCGAGAGGCTAAAATCTAATATCACAGTAGCACAGTAAGGACACTATTATGGTTGAGTAATGCATTATATAATGAAATAAAAAGAATGATATGGGACAAACTATTACATACACATACACTTAAGTCCATAATGCTCTCTCTATAGAAAAGCTATACCCCTCTTGGTCAAACCAGGGGGGAAAAAACACTAAACTTACAGTTCTGTCATCTGTCCTTTTGTGTATTTTGTGACTGGAAAATGTGTGCGACTTTTAGTTTCTCCTCTAAAGCCATTTTGGGGGAAAAAAGAGGATGAGAGAGTAAATAATCCACTTCGTTCTTGTTCATTACAGCTATGACTGTGTTTCACATGCGCTTTCTCAATCACTGCTAATTGCATGTTACAGATGTGTCAGTGAAGCGGACTGAAAAATATCAGTCCATGGGCATTTTTACTCTGTGTAATCACATGACACGTCTGTCACTGATCGTCTGCATGAATCTACGGTCTGGATGAGAAAGAAATTAGTCGCAGTCTCGCTGCTTCATACCATTCTGTGTATTTTTCTTACAATCTCAGGTGGTGCTTAGCTCCACAACAACACAAAATCTGCTTTAAGAGGATGTGGATGCCAAAAAGAAACCTAATATTCATGTCTTAGCCCTGTTAGCTCATTTATACCAGCCAAATGTGTCAATTAAGCAAGTTTTTAAACTTTAAAATTAAAAACAACAATTAATGCAGTAAAGCTGAAATTCTGTATTTGTAGAAAGATATCAGAAATGCTCTCTCAGATGCCAGCAATGTCCCTGAACTCCTCTGCATTTTTATTTAAAACATTTTTAGTAATTGCTATTTAAGATTGTGTAGGTAACAGTGGAAACGCTTCCTTCGTTTCCTATCTTAATTATTATAGATATGAGTTTCCAACCTAAAGGTTACGCACAAATGTCTGTTCAGGTCATAATGACAAGTGTGGGCTTTGGAAACATTTCTTGCTACACAGGTTTCCAACTTGTTACAACACTTTATCTATCTATCACGATGAACAACAAGACTTTTGGCACTCACCAATTTAACTATTGATGATATGTACATTTTTCAATGGGAAAATGTTAGAAATATCTCAAAATATGTCAGCGTGGCTAAATAGCTAGCTTTAATGAAATAGCAAACATTACTGATGGCTAACTGCAACTTTGCAAATGGGGAATACAGCCATGTGACTAGCATACAAAGCTTACTGTGGAGATGCTGTTACAGTATATTTGATTGACAGGGAAACTACCTCTTGGCTTGCATTTTCAGCACACGGGATATATCCACAGCCATAGTGCACTATGTAGAGGAAATGTGCTCAGTCGCATGCATGAACGAAATTTCCGAATATTTCTGTCTGAGTGGGTTTAATAAATCAGACCTGCACACACTCCACACCAGACATGCAAGAATATGAAAGTCCACTCTGTAGCCATTGGACCACTTTTATGAGTACAGCTCTATCTCCCAACAGTCCCCCCCCCAACACCCCCCCACCCCCCACCCACACACACGCCAGTACACACGTCACCAGTGCAGCCGCCTGCTCACGTGTGTCCGTCATTAATCTGCTGATGATTGATGACTAGCGTTGAGGAGAGAACAAGCTGTGAAGGAGTGAGCGCATGAGTGCCTCCTTCTCTACATATATCTATATAACCCTCTTTTCTCTCCCGCCCCCCTCTTTTATGATTTCCAACTTCCTTGTTATTCATCTCCTCCCTTTCTTTCCTCATAGACCAAACACTTGCTGATGGGAATCAGCTGGGAAGTCCAAAGAGAGACAGGGACAGAGAGAGAGAGAGAGAGAGAGAGAGAGAGAGAGAGAGAGAGGAGAGTAAGGGGCCAGAACAGGAGGCTTCTGCCGCACCACAAATGAAATCAATTTGAAAAGCGTTCAGGTAATTGGTTTCTAAACAGAATTCTGTCATGACCGTCTGCTACCTGTTTCCATTTGGCACTAGCGTGAAAATAACTCCCCGTACAGTGATGACAATAAAATCACCTTGTTCCTAATTCTGTGCTCCTTCCTTCCAATCAGCCAGCTCAGGCAGCATCACTCACTGGCATGAGGACATCTGCATTTGAAGAAACACACACACACATACACACACACACACACATACACAGAGCCCAGGGGGAGAACCCACAACCTCAATGCCAAGTACAGCCGATATGCATTCAAAATAATTTTGCTCTTTCTTTCAAATCAATCTGTTTTTTTTTTCTGAATTTTTTTTGTTTGATGATAACACAAATGAATAAACATATGGCAGCCCAGGACAACTCTTGACATGGTAAAATTTTGGCATTTATAGTTTGAAAATTACGGTCTTTCCTAAATTGAAATACGGCTCTGAAGCACAAGTTCTAGCATTTTAGCAAGCAGCGCTAAAACATGGATGCTACGTCTGGTTACTTCCATAAAAAGAAAAGGGAGAAATTGCATTCTGCAGCACAGGATCATCACAGACATTCTGACAGTCGGTATCTGACTGCAAACTGAACTGATTAGGCTTATGTCTGTTTTGCTATGTTACGTAGCTCTCCAACAACTTGATCAAAGCCTGATATTGACTGTGTGAGGAAATCACGCTTAGCTAGCAAGATTTTAGGAGACTGTTAAACTGGCTTCTTACACAACATCATCGTTGCAGGAAGATAGCCTAGACAAAATTTTGGTTAAAACATCATTTTTTTTTAACTGTCATTTGTATTTGTCAGAATTCAGATACAATGTCATACAGTGGGTTTTCCCCTTAATGCTACTTAAATTTGTACATAAATTACATTGTCAGAAGAAAAAAAAAGTTTGCTACAGGTCCTTTTTGTTCCCCATGGAACAAATATTTAAAAAGGTACAACAATATCCCTAAGGTCTAATTACTGTATGTACTTTAAAGGACGTTTAAAGGTACACTACATCATCTACAACCTCTAACTAAGGGTACAAAGCTTACAATCACATGGATAATTATTTATACCATAGGAGGTTCAGTTTTCATAGGAGGATCAAAAAAAAAAGGTTTCTTTTTTTTTTTTGCTCAGAGTGAACTTTGCTACACTCAACTTCACGTTTTACTTCAATAGAAGCGAAGATTTCACTGACAAAATGCTTTAGTATTCTCGTCAAAATCAAATTAAGCAATTTTATAAGCAACATGTAATCACCATGAGTCATGAATTTAATAACAATGACCACTGTGAAATGACATTAATATTCAATTTTAATACTACAATTTACATAAATGTGTTTAAAAAAATCTAAACCTCCGTGGGGTTACTAAAATTATGTGAACAGTAATTCTTTATATGTGCATAATTTCATTACAATCTGCAGAACAGGAACACAAACAGACACAGAGTCAGATAGACACACATATGCGCACATAAACCCCCCCCCCCCCCCCCCCCCCCCCCCCCCCCACACACACACACACACACACACACACACCCCCCTTGAGGCAATCAAATGGTAAAGGCAAAAGGGAAAATGTCCAAATCAAAAGTCAACAAGTTTCCTAGCCACCAAATGCCACACTGATGCCTTTTTTGACTCACCATGATAGAGAAATGCATATGCATGAGGTAAGCAACTTCTGATCCCAACAAAGTAAAGCTCTGGCTTATGAAGATTGGGGGAGCGTTAATGACTTCTTCGTTTTAAGCCGGCATAAGAAAGCTAGATTCCCCATGCTTGTAGTCCATGAGAATATTTAATACCCGTTATTAATCATTTTTAATCCGTTTGCTTTTAATTAAGAAACAGCATGTTGCTGTCCTATCAGCGCATGCCAGGGTGCAGATTAATTGTAGCTTAAGATAGCTCACCATGATTGGTGTAATGTATTAGCTAACAAGACGCCGGCTTCTAAAGATACTTGTACACTACCTTGGGAAGTTGGCTCTACTCCAGGGCTTCTCCCCCTCTCCCTGCCCGCTCTTCCTATCTTCTCCTTTCTAGTGCCGCTCCCGTTTGAAGGCGAGAGCTCGAGAGCTGGGGACAATTCTATCATCTCAGCATGGCGCTTTATTTGTACCTTCATTACTGGGCTGCCAGTTTTGGCCCCCAAGGTGTTGCGTAAAGATGCTTTCTGCTGACAGAGTCATGGTAGAGGCGTTTCATTCTGGGTCTCACCACCGTCTGGCCACAAAGGCCAGGTTCTGGCGAGGAAAAGTCAGGGGAAGTCACAGGGGAACTGCAATAAAATGACACCAGCCCAGAATGTGTGTGGAGCTGGTGGACATATCTAATATCAGGATGAACATTTTACACAAGTGGACTTATGAATAAGATGATGAAAATGTTTGGTAATTGCTGGTTAGGGGGCAGTGATGTGATTTATAGTCTAGTGTTGCAGTATTTTGCACATACTTCCAGGAAGTGTAGCTCTTCCTAGTAGTTTGAGTGATTTGTTGTTCCAGAACAACACTAGCCATAGTTCCAATAAGTGTCAAAAACTATGAAAAGAAGTACATTAATTATGTTAAGCAAAGTGAAGTGAAATGTGTAGGGAGGTGTAGTCTAGTGTAGTATAGTGTACTGTAGTGAATGTAGTGTAGTGTAAAATAGTTTAGTGTAGTATACTCTAGTGCAGTATAGTGTGCACACCTTCAGTAGGTGAAGTTCTTCCAGGTAGTTTGAGTGATTTATTGTTCCAATACAAAGCTAGCTAGTGCCATAGTTCCAATAAGTGTCAAAAATTATGAAAAGAAGTACATTATTTATGCTAAGTTAAGCAAAGTGTAGCATAGTGAAGTAAAGTGAAGTGCAGTGTAGTGTAGTATAGTGAAGTGTAGTGTACTGTAGTGTAGTGTAGTGTAGTAAAGTAAAGTAAAGTAAAGTGAAGTGAAGTGAAGTGTACTGTAGTGTAGTGTAGTAAAGTAAAGTAAAGTGAAGTGAAGTGTAGTGTACTGTAGTGTAGTGAAGTAAAGTGAAATGTAGTGTACTGTAGCGTAGTGAAGTAAAGTGAAGTGCAGTGTAGTGTAGTATAGTGAAGTGTAGTGTACTGTAGTGTAGTGTAGTGTAGTAAAGTAAAGTAAAGTAAAATAAAGTGAA
>CM040988.1:16651054-16674972 GCA_022985145.1 Pangasius djambal
AGTGTAGTAAAGTAAAGTAAAGTGAAGTGAAGTGTAGTGTACTGTAGTGTAGTGAAGTAAAGTGAAATGTAGTGTACTGTAGCGTAGTGAAGTAAAGTGAAGTGCAGTGTAGTGTAGTATAGTGAAGTGTAGTGTACTGTAGTGTAGTGTAGTGTAGTAAAGTAAAGTAAAGTAAAATAAAGTGAAGTGAAGTGTAGTGTACTGTAGTGTAGTGAAGTAAAGTGAAATGTAGTGTACTGTAGTGTAGTGAAGTGAAGTAAAGTGAAGTGTAGTGTACTGTAGTGTAGTGAAGTAAAGTGAAATGTAGTGTACTGTAGTGTAGTGAAGTGAAGTGAAGTAAAGTGAAGTGTAGTGTACTGTAGTGTAGTGTAGTGAAATAGAGTGAAGTGAATTATAGTGAAGTGTACTTATGTATAGTGTAGTGTAGTTTAAGGTAGTGAAGTGACATGGATTTAGCATAGTGTAGTAAAGTTTAGTGAAGTATAGTGTAGTTTAGTGAAATGTTGTTCAGTGTAATGTGATTTGTGTAATGTTATGTAGTTTGGTGTAGTGTAGTGAAGTTCAGTTTAAAATGTAGGCATAGAATTATGATTTTTTTTAAATAATGTGTATGATCTGAGCACAGAAATCAGTTCATGAAGTCCTGTGTGTGTGTGTCTTCCCTAACACATACAGATTTTAGATTTCAGATTCAATCGAATGCAAATAACTATTTGCAGAAACCTATTTGCTTTGAATTATTAGATGACTATTCTGAACTTCCCAAGTGACTTAAATCTGTTGGAAATTGCCCAGTGTGTATAATTGAATGACAACTTGTGATGCAATGCCCAGAAATCATAGGTTATACTGCATTACATATGAAGTGCTGGAGGTTGAGCAACGGCTAGGCAGGTTTAGTTGCCAAAGGGAGTCTCGCTCTTTGTTAACTGCATTTAAAAGACTAATTGTATTTAATAATCACTCTATCAATACTACAGCTACATCAGTGCCACATATGGTTCACAGCAGGTGGAATGAGAACATACTTGCAATAAAGTCTTCTCTTGTCACTCCTTGTTCTAGTCCTGAGTAACTTCCATCAATTCTGGGTTATATCCCAATCTGTCATGCATGTTCCTCAGCCTTTCCTTCCCTCTGCAGCACAATCAGGTCACTACCTGCTGCTTGCAGTTAACACTGATCCTGCAGGAAGAATTCAAAGCAGATTTAAAGGTATAGGAATTGATTCTCACTGAAGCTAGTTGTTACAAAAGTCAAAATTGAAAGAAATATAGCTCTTCAGGGTTTCCTCCAAATCCACACCTTTTTGTCCTGGTTATTTAGATCCACAGAGCAAGGGATTTCTCCTCTAACCACTGTTTTATTGACTGTGGGAATGTGTAGAAAATATTAGAAACAAATGTTCTGACTTAAAAAAAATCCCAACAGCACCTTTAAAATATCAAGGCAGAGAAGAGAAAGGAAGACAGAGATGGCTGTGGTGATGCCGTGTTTAAGCAGACCACTGCAAACTTTACACTCCACTCTCCACTGAATGAGTGAGCCTGTGATAGATGGTGGTACACGACTCTCCTGACCACACACACGTCACGGCCCAGTATCACTCTGATACGCATCTATAGGCTACTCACAGGCACAGGCTATATTGCTTTTGGCGGGTGATCTATCCTTATCGTTCTGATCAATCAGAAAGCAATAGAGCTCTCTGTGTGAGGGGGCTGAGGGCAGCCATTGGTAATTTGGTGTATGAATGAATAAATAGATGGATATTTCCAGCACTAATCTTTCAGGTGACTAAAATACTTCTCTCCTGCGAAGAAGCCTATTGTGTGCGATGAGAGTTTGATTGGATGTCTCCCCCGGGGTGCGCTCTCCATTAGCTAAGGTGGTATAACAGGTAATCAGGAGATAATTAAAAGGCTTCATTTGTGCGCATGCTATGGGGAGGAGGGAGGGCCTGTCACGGAGCGTTGGACAGGCAGCAGGGATCGCGTATGATACACTGACACGCTCACTACTGCGCGCCCAAAAATGATTTAAGTTCAAATGCATTCCCTGCTAATAGGTTTCTCATGAAACTTTCAGGCCAGTCACTTTCTTCTTTTTTTAGGAACATTTTTTTTCATCTTTTTAAAACATAGTGATCAAAATGAATATTATAGCAAGTCTCTTAACCTCCTAAAGGACAAGGAAAAGTTTCACACTTACACTAGTCACTCTTATTGTCTTATTATTTTTATTTATTTATTTATTTATTTTACAGTTATTTGCATTCTTTTCAATGTATGTACTGGATAATAAGCTTTAAAAGTTTAAAATTGAGAACTAATTTAATTTAGTGGTATAACAGCAATATATTATTAATATTTTAGGATGTAGTTTTGCTCCCTTCTCAGCTAGCTCATCTTTTAAATGGTCGCATGCCTATGCTGACAGAGGTGGAGTGACTAAAAGGTAAGACAATAAAAGATAAGACATTCAGTGAGATTTTTGTACCCACGTTGGTCCAATACTGGCTTTAAGACACCACATCATTTCACAGACCCTCTCTTAGCAAAGGCACGCCTTTAAAGTCTTTAAAAGCCAGTTTTGCAGATGTTCACTCTTTACGCCTCTCCACTTTAATATAAATCGTCTACTTCAACAAACTATTCATTATTTTATCCGTAACAAATAAGAACAACTACTCAGTTGTGGCTACTAAATGTGAAACAATTGATGCACCATTATGCACAGACATATCATTAACCAAATTAAAAGAAACTCTAACAAAAACTAATTAAATGCAGTAATAGAGACAAAACCAGTTAGTCCATATAAACGCTATGTCCTAAAGTGCTTATACGTGGGCGAACAACCACAAAAACACATTTTTTGCAAGTTATGTCACCTAGCTGGAGATTTCTACACCGAAAATGATTTCAATCTATAACTAAACTCCTATAAAACTAACACTGCACTACCACTGACACATAGTTTCTTTTTTAAAGGAAAAGTGAGGTGTTGATATGCCTAGATATCATCATTTTAATTAATTCTAACCTCACCCCTCTTAACAACTACACTGCGCTCCTCAGGTTGCTGTTGCTGAAGAATGTGTGGTGGTCTGGGAAAACCCATCATATGTCACTAGTTGAATTCTGGCAAACAGAAGAAAAAATCATTTTTTTTGTCTATAATATTATAATATACTTACAGCATAATTTTCTGCTTATAACATATATCTACAACACCACGCATATTTTCCCAAAACAGTAGAAATGTAGAATTTTTTTAAAATAAATTTTCTAAACTTGCCTAGCATTTTTATTTTTTTCATGTTAAATTAAATGCACGTGAAATTAATAAAAAGCAATTGCTTTTAAACAATAAGTGTGTTTTTCATTTTAAAATGCTAGAACTTTACTTGTGATTGTGCCAAATGTGTTATGTGCCAAATATATATTTCAGTGCTTGAGAACCTATAGCTTTCAAAACTTTATGAAATAGAAAATTAAAAAAAATTAAGTTTTTTCCCAGGCCGCTACACAAATGCACCAACTCTGTATCTTCTGCCTTGGTTTTGTACGTGTGTTTTTGTCATGAAAAAAAGACTTGATTTTATCTGAATTGTAATCAGAGCTACATGTCATAGCTCATTCATATTAGTTCTGAATATCATAAAGATATATAGTTATAGACAGCATGTGTGTTATTGTACCAAGACCATGTGTACACTGTGAGGCTTGCTGGCTATTTTGAAGCCCCGTTGGATAAAGTTGGTCACACTAGCACCTCCTGCCAGCTCGGTCAGCGATTAAGATGACATTAACAAATATGTCAATGTCTATTTTCTGCTCAATTTAAAGCCTTGCCGCCATAAAGATTGCCTGCTCTCACTCTCTCTCTATGAGAGCCAGAAGAATACAAACACCAAACGAGGGAGAGAATGAGAAGAGAGCTGCTTTGAGCATGTATGAGATAGTCATGGGGTAAGGGTCGAGCGATGGGCCCAATCAATGCATGAGCAGGCTGCACTGATAAGGCAGAAGACAAGCCAGTGCACATAAGTGCAGCTCTCCAGAAGAACAGCTGCCAGTCAACTGAAACACAACATCCAAATTACGCCAGTCCAGACCAATGCATGTCTGGATTCAGCTGACCTGAGCCTTTAAACCTCTTCCACTTACCAATGATCATTAATGGACTCAAAAAATTCAATAAATAATTATGTTTTGGAACAACATCCTTCTTCCTCAATTATAAATCATCAGTGGAAAATTGGGGGGCTTAGATTAAGTGAACGTGGGCAACAGCACAGTAAGACTACTGGCTAAACCTTGTTAGTCCATCCAAACACGCCCCCTCTGGGTTTGTGGCATGCAGAGAGACTGATCCGAAATTCCCTTTAAGCGTCTAATCGGCTCAGTAATTACTTAAATGACCTCAGGCCTGAGGATCACTTGAAATAATTATAAATTAGGAGGCAGGGAGAGGAGCTCTCCATCAGGGAGAATCAGGAGGGGAAATCTCCTTGTTGGAGGCAGTCCTTCACACAGGCCCGCTGGGGCCCCAGGCAGCCAGGAGCACAGTCACACATTGCTCCAGATTCATCTGACTGCTCTTTTAGCAGAACACCAGAGTCATAGCTAGAACAGCAATGAAAGTTTTTGTACAGATATCTGGATTCTGTAAAAAAAAAAAAAAAAAAAAAAAAACATAAAAATTATACTTAAGTGCTGATGGAACCATAAAAGCTGTTCTGTGCTCATCCCAGGACGCTTATTCACAATATGCTCACACTGAACATCCTTTTCAACACATTTCCATAATAATCTCACTATCCAGTGTTAGCCAGAAGACTCCCTAATCAGTCTGGTTCCTCTTAAGGCTTCTTCCTAATGTGGTCTCAGGGAGTTTTCCTTTGTCACCGTCACATTTGGCTTGATGGTCATGGTCATTGGAGGGTTTAAATGAAAAGGTAAGGAGTAAAAATTATGGGTTTTTTATGGTATGTTATTGAGTAAAAATAAATTTTAATGACTTAGTTAAAAGCATAAATTACTTAAAATGATACTTAGATATAGTAACAAAGTAGTTACTTAAATGTACAAAAAGGGGTGTGTGTGTGTGTGTGACTGAATAGACGCTTGTCTGCAGGAGGCAGGTCCTATAGACCTATAGATTGCAGATGTGTGCACATGTATGTCAGTTTGTGTATGGTATCAGTAACTATGTGACTGTGCGTACGTGTGTGTGTGGCATCTCTCAGCGTGTGCCGTTGATGAGTCTCTTTCTGGGTAATGTGGAGCTGGCTGCCTGCTCCCCGGACCCCCGGCCCATCAGCTGGGAGATTGATCTCTGTCAAAAGCAATCCGTCAAGCTGCACCCAGGCCGTCGCACACACCCCTGACACCAGATGCCTATTTTCAGCTGCGAATAAAATCAATTGCAGGAGAATGAAGAGCATAATCAGCTGCTGATTGATCTGCAGGCGCCCAGATTGACACGTTTCCCCAGGGAACGGCCTCCAAAGGGTTACGCCGGGAGAAGATGAGATGGTTCACACCATACACACACACACGCTTAACACAAAAATTAAAAGGTATAAGAAGCAGACAGCAACATTGTACAAAAATTATGTCCCACAGCACACTGATGTGGACCATGGGAGTGTCAGTGATGAAATAATAAGACAACATTAAACACAAATCATATTGCATTTTTCTTCTATGTCCACACTTATTCAGGCCGTATGCTAGCACACCGTCTTTATTTTTCGCTCAGTGATAGCTTAGCATGTGATATTATTGACATGACATGATATTTGTTAATATTTTTTTTCTCCTCATGTGTGTCTACAGCGATGTAATAAAAATCAGAAAATGTTTAGAGGTTAGGAAAGTCATTGCATTTTTGACGGATGATTACAGAAAAACAAAAAAGTCTTTTAGGTGATTGACGATGATGAAATTTGCACAACATGACCATGATGACATTGTCTTGATTTCAGGTCTTTACGCCAAGAGAGGACATAAAGAAACCGAAGTAGTTTGTTAAAACCATGCAGGAGCCTACAGGAAAATCTAACTACTGCAAGCATAACCCACCAGCATTCAGTAAATATACACTGGAACTATTTATATACAGTATGTAAAGCATAGCACAGTTGGTTGCTCCCTCTCCACCTACCTAAGATATGTCTATTCAGGCACTATGTTTTACCATAGGGTGCATATATCTTGCTATGATACTAAGTGTGCTAGTAAGTGTGTATGAGGATGCTGGTGGCGAGGTGCCTGGAAATGCGAGGGTTAACCTGGGGAGGGCCCCTGTAATGAGTAAGCATTCAGCGGCCGGGCAAAGATAAATGGAGCCGCCGCTCTTCTGCAGCAGTCAGCAGGAACCAGGGCCTGCGGCTTGTTTGGAGCAAATGGAGTGCGCAAAATATCAAAGGCCAGCGATCCAGAAGACGCCCTGGTTTGACAAATTTTAAATTAGCCAGAAAGAGAGAATGAGAGAGAGAGAGAGAGAGAGAGAGAGAGGGAGGGAGCAGGAGAAAGAGAAGGAGGTAAATTATGCAATCCTTTGTGTTGCCCAACACAACTGAAATCCATACATTCTCTATTCCCCTCTCCGTTTTTCTCCTTCTATCTCTCGTAATCATCTGCTATTATCGCCATTACGAAAACTGTTATTATTCCGACTGCCTTGCTCCAGGAATTGCAGTCGTCAGTGTGGGGACACAGGGATCTCTGAATGTTTATCTCTTTAACTGCTCTGCAGCACTGGGGTATGGTGATGAATTAGAAGTACTCCGTTATCCGTTGTAGATTTTTGGATTATGTATTTATTCTATACAGTATGTATGTTTTATATAGGTAGTACGTATTTCTACTTCACTTGAGTAAAAGATTCAAACATTTCTAAAAATCTTTTACACCAACACATTTCACCCACACACCTTCATTATGTACTACAATTTTTAACTTTTCCTTTCTGCCCTTTTTAAATTTCAACAAAATGTTCCAACATCTTCCAGCCTTTACTTTACAGCATCCAGTTACTGTCAGTCACTGATTGGTTTAGGACAGGATTTTCTTCTTTTTCTTTTTCTTGGAGAAAGATTTTCTCTCTTGCCTTGCTTCACCTAAAGAAGTCAGATGGCATACTATTCATATTTTCATCATCAGAGAAATGATTAAGTAGATAAACTGAAGCAAGAAAGCTGATGAATTGGTCATGACTATGATTTCCACTTTCAGTGATGATGATTTGGCAGATCTGATGATGTTGGCTGGCACGGTTTTAGTCAGCCCCCTTTCCTATTTCTAAAATACAGTAACTGCATTGTTATTTATTTATGCAGATGAGAAAAATATTCAGGGCAATTCTATCAGTTAACCTTTAGTTATTCTGTATGACACAGATTGATGAATGCTGTCAAATCACATTTACATAAGCTAACTACTAACTAGAACTAAGTGCTAGCTGAAAAAGCCTGCATTGTTGGAAGCTATCAGTATTATCAGTTATCATTGAAGGCTTGAAAACAATGACTGAAGCACTCTTTTTTTTTACTGTATTTAAATGGGTTGCGTTCACTTTTAATAGCTCCTCAGAAATCTTGTCATGAAATCCTGTCAGATTAACTGATGTTAGCTACCTTGCTAAGCTTATGCTTCTTCCCATTATGCTACTTCATAAAGGAATAGCTTAATGTGGAACAATAATGATGACCTGTTGCAATGTAATGCAACATTTCTCTCCTATCATGGTCCCATGAGCTAAGCATAAACTTAAAAATCAACCATTCAAAGCTCCTGAGTGGTGCAACAGAAACTCCTTCTGCCTTATCACTGGGAGATCGCAAGATTTAATCCCAGTGATGCCATATTCAGGGTCCAGAGAACAAAACTGATCATGTTTTTTTTGGGTGGGACTGATGTCATACTCTCTTCTCCCCTGTTAATCAGATTAACACTAGTATTTAACAATAGTCATGTATGCAGAAGATGGTAGATAGCACTTTCCTCCGAATGTGTTACGCTGCCCTGTGACACAGCACGAGCAGCAGTTCGAAAAGATGCAGTTGGCCGGCAGTTCACATGTCTTGGAGGACGTACATGTTAGCCTTTACCCTCCCCAGTTGGTAGCTGTTGTATGCCAGTTGTATTGTATATAGACAAGAATAGAGAAATATATCTTGTTGAAATTGTGTTATAACATACTCGAAGAATGTTATGGGGGAAATCCAAGAATCATAATCAAAGATAATGGCAGGGGTTAAAATATATGCAGATGAAAATGAAACAAGGAAATCCAAAAAAATATATAAGTAATTAAATAAAAATTAGATAAGACCAATTAACTTGCAAAGGGAAGTGAGAACAGGTAACACTGGCCACGTTAGGACAAGCATCAAGGCAAACACCAAGGGACAAAACAGGACAGAGTATGGTGAGTGATCAGGGACAGAATCAGAAAGGATGTGACAGTTATCATGTTACGCCAGGGCTCACAGAGAGGCTGCAACACGCCTGGAGTCCCATCAGACAAAATCAGCGGCATGGCCAGTGACCACAACAGTACACTTGACAGCCCCTACGTGCATGTGCACTCATGGTGGAGCCAGGACCAATCGGCAGCAGCTAGAAGGTGATGAATATACAGTGTGTCCAGGAGACAACAGATGCTAAGCTTGCGTTTTCAGGCCAACACTAACCAGTCTCTCTCTCTCTCTCTCTCTCTCTCTCTCACACACACACACACACACACACACACACACACACACACACACACACAGATTAGCCTGAGAAAGCCAGCCCTCCAGCCTTTTACTAAGGAACTTGGATCACCTGCATCATTCTCTCTTCCCCTTCTCCACATCAATAACATCTGCTCTAAGGTTTTGTTTTTTTTTTCTTTTAAAAAAGCATATCTTGTTTCATGTGTTTCTATTGACACTTGCTGTGGGCTTCACCACATCACAGCTTTCATTGTTCTTAGTTTAATTAGCATAGAAAGACATTGTTTGGCACAAAGAAGATGGCAGATCAGAGCTGTGTTACAAAAACAGCTTACTTACTATTGCAGAATTCTAACTGTGAAATCATATCTTATCTGTTCAGTAACCATGACTACATTCATGATCGTAACGGCAGATAGGAACAGAGGATTAGAGAAGTATCCTATCTTGCCAAAATCCGCTAAAACATCCCAACTTTAGGAGAACCTTGCCTGTTTTGGGTCATAAATGTAGTTCAATTGGAGCTCAAGACATTAGAAAAACTGGTTAATTCCTTTAACAGGTGACAGATTTAACAGGAAAAACAGAGAGCATTTTGCTGCCATGGTTTGGGTCTGCTTGTCCTCTTAGAGGGAAGCATCACTGCAAATCAATACAAAGTTCTTCTGACTAATCATGCTTATCCTGTGGTGAAATATTTCTGTCCTGATGGAAGTGGACTCTTCCAGGATGACTCCGCCCCCATCCACCAGATCTCAGTCTAGCTGTACACCTATACAGATTTTGGCTTGACATGTTAGACAGTGCTCATTCAGACACAAGAGCATTAGTGAGATCAGGTATTGATGTCGGGCGAGAAGGTCTGGGGTGCAGTCTGCATTCCAGTTCATCACAAAAGTGTTCAGAGGGGTTGAGGTCAGGGCTCTGTGCAGAGCACTCAAGTTCTTTCACACCAACCATGGCAAGCTATGTCTTCATGGACCTCACTTTGTGCACAGGGGCATTTGTCATGCTGGGACAGGTTTGGGCCTCTTAGTTCCAGTGAAGGGAAATATTAATGCTACAGCATACAGAGACATTCCAAACGATTGTGTGCTTCTAAATTTGTGCCAACAGTTTTGGATAGGCCCACATATGGGTTTGATGATCAGGTGTCCACAAACTTTGGCCATATAGTATAATTCCTAAATTAAGTTTTTCTTTTTTTGCAATATCAAATTAAGAAAAATCCTTGAACTTGTCAGATCTTAACCTAGGATGAGACAGCTTAAAGCTGAGAATGTTGGTGCAAGTCCAAAGTTTACGGTTTACTCTGTCCATTTGACACATCAGCTTCTTTCTGCAAAGTTAGGCTGAGAATTTAAAGCTCACAAATATTTTATAATAGGGAAAGTTAACATGCTTTCTGTTCCAGGCTACAGCAGGTACAGTTTCACCAAAACAGGAAGTATAAGGTTGGAAATTTGTTGCCTTCTCTTTTTCCAATCTTCACCTGTCCAGTTTCGGTGAGCCTGTGCCCACTGTAGCATCAGATTCCTGTTCGTGACTGAGAGGAGTGAAACCCAGTGTGGTCTTCTGTTGTTGTAGCTCATCCTCCTCAAGGTTTGACATGTGTGTTCTGAGATGCTTTTTAGCTCACCATGGTTGTAAAGAGTAGTTGAGATTCTGTAGCCTTCCTTTCAAACCTGTCTGGGCATTCTCCTCTGACCTCTCTCATCAACAAGACTTTTCCAAACACAGAACTGCCACTCGCTAGATGTTTTTGTTTTTCACAACATGGTATAGAAGCTGTTGTGCATGAAAATCCCAAGAGCAGTTTCTGAAATTCTCAGACCAGCCTGTCTGGCACAAATAATGATGCCATGGTCAAAGTCACTGAGATCACATTTCTTCCCCATTCTGATGTTTGATGTTTGTGAATAGTGTACAGGTGTTCCTATTAAAGTGATAGATAGATAGATAGATAGATAGATAGACAGATAGATAGATAGATAGATAGATAGATAGATAGATAGATAGATAGATAGACAGACAGAAAAAAAATGCATAAACACCTTCAATATGCCCATCCACCCATGTGCAATAATTGAATCCTCAATTACGTTGAAAGCTCTGAGATAAAATGGGGGGGGGGGGGGGGGGGGAACAACACAGAATATGAAACACTATGTGCACACAGCAAAGCTCTAAGCTTTTTGTTGTTGTCTTTTTCAGTCTCATTTCCCCTTCCCCCCATTCATATATTTTACTGCCTAAATTAGGATGCTTCGCCCGCCTGGTAAAGAGTTTTCTTTTACTAATGTCAATTTACAGCCTAGCAAGAGCCACGTCTAATCTTTTCCTACTCATTACACACAATTTCCAAGTCGTTTGGCCAACACAGCGATTGGCTCCTTGCTGTGTGTGCAGTGAGGAGTGCTGTGATTGTTTATTATTTATTTATTTATTTACTTACTTATACCATGCAGCCTCCACCCTTATTTTCGCAAGCCCCATTTTCTGTGTTTTCTATGAATAATCAGAGCCCTCCCCGAGTGCTGAAAACGTGTATTCTGCAGAGACAGGGTGTTAAACTGTATGCATACTCACACAACGGGAGGCTCTGCATCATCTCAGTGCAAACATGCAGCGTAGGCACAGCCCAGTGCACACATGTGGATACACATCTGCATCAGCACAGCACAAACACACGAGCTTTAATATGCATGGCGGCCTAGCCATGACATCAAATTCATGCATGTTACACACATAAACACAAAAACCCCAACCGCTGATACCAGCACACAACACACCTGAGCTCTATTAGCCGTACTTACTACTACTGGTACTCACTCATTCACTCACTCACTCGCTCGCTTACTCATTCACTCACTCATTTATTTATTTATGTTTTTTTATTTGTGTTTTTATTTGTGTTTATTTACCATTTTGTTTGTTTGTCATGTTTTACATTTTTTCCTCTCTGTTTATTTGTTTTTTAACTTTGTTTTTTTACCTCAATTTCTATTTTTTTTTTATTTTGTTTCTTTTTTTAAAAAAAACTTATTTCTTATGTAATTTATTTATTTATATGATCATATTTTTTGCTTTGTATTATAAATTTAAATCTTTCTCTGTTATAGTAAAGCAACTTTCTCTGTAGTTATTATTATTATTATTATTAGTAGTAGTAGTAGTAGTAGTAGTAGCAGTAGTAGTAATTGCTGCCATATACCCATTACATCACCAAGGTTGTACCTTAGGCAGACATGACACTCCCAGGATGCATAAGCTCCACCCCTTCCTGTCTATTCTGCCAACAGGGCGGCTCATGACTATCAAAAGCCTGGCAGGACAAACAAAATTAATTAAACAGCGCCATGTTTGACACCTAGCTGTCTCCGTTTAAAAAGCTATTAAAGCACAAGCTGACATCCTGTCTCAAAACACACACACACACACACACAGCCTGCCCATTGTCATGGCTGTCAGAGAAGAGGAGGAGGGGGAATGCAGCAGATTTACAAAGCACAGACATATTTACATGCTTAACCTCCAACAACCCAACATCTCACCATTCAGAACCAGGCTACACTAACAAAACAGCACCATTAATAGTGCAGTAGTATAAAGGAGTGTAGTATGGTGTAGTGAAGTGCGTGTGCATGGGGAGAAATGAGTGACTGCTCAGAGAGAAACTGACTGAGAGGAAGACGGCTGAGTGACCTTTGCTCCCTTCAGAAAGAGCTTCATTTTGGGAACAGAAGAGGCATCATCTCTTGCTTCTATAATAGCCTGTGCTTTTCAGTAGACCACACACCTATACAACATGCTGGAGTGTCAGAGGTCATGGAGAGGTGGAGAGGGGATGTTATAGTGAACGAGGATGGAGGAGGATGGAGGGTAGAGGAGCAGATTCTTCACTGGTCACTGAGATGAGAAAGAGGAAGGTCAACCAGGGCTGACACATCATCACAGCTGTGTATGGGTTTAAAGCACTCTTCGCACTGTCTCATCACCATGTGTTTCAGCAACACTTGTGATTCATCAGACTTGGTAAGAGGCTTCTTGGCTTTAAGTCTTACCGCTGCTATGAACAAGTGACTGATTTATTTTTTTTTTTTTGTTATAGAGACCTTAGAGAAATTATAATGCAACTTAATTGATAGAGGCAGAGCAATATGTGAATGCGAAGTCTAAACTGGCTCCATAGAGGCAACATAGATGTAAACAGATGCATCCTATTATGTCGATCCAAGAGGGTAAAAATTGCTTCCTCTGAGAAACGTGCCATCCAGCACATATTTCCAAACCTCCACTCAAGTTTGAATGTGTTGATGTGTGTAACATGTGAACGTGATATGACCAGGGGGAAGAAAAGGGACTTATCTTTGGGCTCTCCTGTAAAACAAACCTGAGGACACCTTCTGTTCGGTGCAGCAAAGATAGTTTAATGCCATAGGCATCTTTTACATCCACATTACAGCCCAGATAGACGGAATCTTAATATCAGCACACAGGCTACAACTCAGGCACAGAAAATGTGATGCACACACTCATACACACAGAGAGCTACAACTACTACACACATGTGCACAATATGTAGCTTGAAAAAACAATCATTACATATGCGTGTCCATGGTAATAAGACATACGCTTGAGCAAGAGGACATCAAATGGCGGACCGTGGTCCAGATACAGACCCAGCAAAGTATTTCAGTGAGTACTTAAAAAAAAAATACTGTAGCAGAGCCAAAAAAATTTAGCTAACTAAACTGGCTGTAATTCAGCGATTCTAGTTTTCTATCTAGATTCTAGTTAACTATCACAGCTTCCATAGCAAATCATCTGTTGAGGTTCAACCAATAACATGCATTTACTGTAAATAAATTATTTAACTGAAGGCAGCTTATCGAACCAGCGCTACATGGCTAAAGACATTAGTTGAGTAAGGAGAGGATTACACAGACTTTCACAGTTTTTTCATTTTATTTACTGTTCCTGGTGTGATTACATTTACGGCATTTGGCAGACATTTACATTTACATGTGAACTGATGACATGACATGACTCGTTAAAAAAAACTCAACAAGTATGCATTTATTCTCCCTGACTCAAAACAGATGTCTTGTCTGAGTCTATTGCTGTGGTCAATAATTAATGTTAAGTGCCACTGCGAAACAAACATAACGTCAATCGGACCTTTGTAAGCAAGGAATTTTATGGAACTGTGCCTTTACAAATGTTAGTTGCATACCTCTGTAGTGAAGACTAAGAATGAGAAACGACGCATGGACAACAATAATCTTATTTGAGAAATATACTGCATTAGTTTTTCATTCTTCATTCTCCTGTATGTGGTATAACTCTCCAGCTACTCTTGGTGTCTTCGACCTACCAGTTGGACAGCTTTAATCATTCTCTGGACAGATGACTATTGGACAGATACACACGTCAACTGAAACATGGCAGGGAGCTATTCCACCCGACTGCCAATCACTAGCATGATGGACCACTGTCACTACAGACAGACATCAAAACCTGTCCCAGGAGATGTAACTTCACTGTGTGATGTTCACACACACATACAGGCAAACAGTGAGAAGGATGAACACTGTGCATGCATAAATATGTACAGAATTCACTGGGAACACACACAGAGACCACATTCAGTCAGGATGCAAACATGTTTCAAAGTGACAAAGACATATGACACCTCCACTGGTCAAAACAGGGACATAGTCAACACCATAGCGACCTGTAGCTCCAGCTCTACCCAAACACAGACAAAAAAAAAAAAAAAAGAAAGAAAGAAAGAAAGAAAGAAAAAATCATTACCTTCAGCAGCTTTAAAGACTATTCTGGGTATTGAGGTAATTGTGATTTTCATTAAAGAAATACAAGAATCAGGAGATGAAATGAAATTGCCTCATCATTCGGAGGAGGAGGGTTTGACATTTGCTGGGACAGCATGCACATGCACGCACACACATGCGCACACACACACACACACACACACACACACACACAAAGTACTATACAGGACAAAATTGTCCCTGCACCTATAACTGCAGGCTCTCCTAGCCACTATTAGCCTCTGAACATTGGCAAAGAAACTGTCCAGGAGAAAGGGAAAAAGATTACAGAACAAAAAAAAGAGACAGGAGAAAAGAAAATGAAAGAGAGCAAGAAAGACTCCAAAAGAAGGGGCCATGATGACAGAGCAATCCATTCAGCTTGGATGATGGGGACAAATAGGAGCGAGTGGTGAAATGAAAAGACTGAAGAAAATGAAAAAAAAAAAAAAAAAAAAACTCACACAAGGGAAGGGCAGGACACAGAGGGCACAGGGCATGACTTACTGGTATTGTAGACTGCTGGGTTCTGTAGTTTTTAATGACAGGCCTGTGTCCTTACCAAATCCTGGGTCTCTTTGACATCTAGCTTAGTAGCCAAGAAATTATCCTGATCTTAAATAAAATTTGTAGGAGTGAGAGTGATTTAGTTGGATTTTGTAAGCATGAAGTTATAAGAAACTTAACTGTTCCCTACCCTTTTATATGTTGTACCCATTTATATGTTGTCTAATGAATTGTTTGGTGCATATTTGAATGAATTGGTAATCATCAGGTGATGCTGAGATGGCAGCAGAGAGGGAGGCGTGCAGTGCTCAAACCAATTGCGTGAGATCTGCATGGTTACTGAGCTGCTGTTAGATCGATGCTGAATTGGCATTTGGTGGGAAATTTGTACATATACATTCTATGCTGGCTCAGATACATCAAGCATCTTCATGCCCGAAGTTTATGCATGAAAGAAGTCTCACAATATGGTGACTGGCAGGAGAAAGCAGTCAACCAGGAGAGAGAAAGCGCATGAGAGCATAAAAGATTGGAGAGAGAGAGAGAGAGAAAAACACTATACCATAAAAGGATATTATGCTGTAAAAGGAAAAATCATTCAGGACTGATGGAGTTTTAGCTTTTCTCTCAATGAACAAGTTAAAGCATTAATTTGGTGGGAAGCTAGTGAATGATAGTCAGCTGATTTACCCTTGTTGTGGAATTCATATTGTTGCTCAGCTGTTAAGTGGTTTAGCTAGAGCCACTTTCTCTGTATTTTTGTATATCAAACTTGGTTACATCTGGTGAAAGTGAGTCATCTTGGGTGTCTACTCACCCCAGTGTGTGCATTATTGTATTATTATTATTGTATTATTGTGTATAGTTATTGCTGTTTTAGATAGGAAACTAACATTATCTAATCGTGCTAAATGAGTTTGACAAGGTGGAGAACAAATTACAAAGATTAGATAATAAAATACACAGAGAATACAACCTGATGTGATTGTTTTGTTATATACACTACATATATTTTGGCTAACTGGCTTAGTTCGTTTGTGTCTATAGGCCTCGTAGATGCACAGAGCCGTCTTCACTGCAGACAGATGTGAGGCAGCATAGCAGAGCACTGTGAGATTATAGTAGTTCACCTTTTATCTGGTATTCAATAACTGTGACAGTCATATTGATTTTATTCTCATATTGCTTCTGTAATACTGAAGAACTACAAGCAGATAATTATACCCTCAGAGTCGCAAATGTTTGAGCCATGTCCCAAACTGCATACTGTCATACTAAAGAGTGTGCCAGTACAACATTCTCATTGTCACTGTCAGTGTCATAATTATTTAGGCACTCTGTGTGGTGTGCATGTGGTCTCAGCCCTGAGGTCTGTGTGTGCACTCACAGCCGTGAGATTAAACCTTGAATGCTTACTATCATGTTAATCCCATCACTCACTCATTATGTTCACTAACCGCTTTGTCCTGGTCAGGGGTGCAATGGCTCCAGAACCTATCCCGGGAAGACTGGGCATGAAGCAGGAATAGACCCCGAAATATTTTCGCCAAATCACACAAGGCCAGCCTAAAAGAGTCATATTTGCCCAGTGACCGATTCATTGATTCACTCAGTGACTGACTCACTAACTGACTCCCTGATCCGATGCCCTGGTCCCCATTATTGAAATGTGCATGCACAAGAATTGCGTGAAACACCATTATTCTACACTTTTATAAAATGGTTCCATCAATTTTTTTTTATTTTGTCCCCGTGAAGGCACCCTTAAAGGTGGACCAGGATTTATTGATAAATCTGGAAAATAGCAACAATTCCAATTAGTTCTGCCTTTCTCAATACTTTTCTCCAATGTCAAGTTCCACTCTTTTGGTGTGGTTATTACTGCAATGGGAACTTCTCCACTATCCAGTTGGTGGACTGTAGTGGTTTTTGTTTGTTTGTTTGCTTGCTTGCTTGTTTGTTTTATTACATATTAAATTACATTTATTCATTATTAAACCATGGTCACATACCATGACTAAGGCAGGCTATCAGTGAAAATTCAAGTGCTTAACCAATGCTCTATATTAAACCACAGTAAAATTCATCATAATGATGAAATAACACTAAAATATGAAATCAGTGGTTAAAACAGAAGATAAAGGAGTGCATAATTTTCGCATTCATTTTCAGGGAACTGCCTCTTTAAATAGGTAGGTAACGAAATACTGCGGAATTCAATGATTTCATTTAACTACTTGAAAATGTCAGGATAGCATGTTAATGACCTTTTTAATGATGTTAACACTAAGAAGAAAATAATCTGTTAAAAGAAGTGTGTATGCGAGAGAGAGAGAGAGAGAGAGAGAGAGAGAGAGAGATCGGAGCCCTTGCTATATCAAACACACAGAGGCAGCAGCAGACAGGAGTGATGAGTGAGTGTGCCACACTCAGCACTTCCTTCTCTCTCTCACTCTCTCTGTCTCAGCTGTGTTAGCACAACACTTTCAGAGGTTACCATTCAATTAAGCCTGGCTGCACATCTCAAGCCAGACAAAGAGCCCTCATCTTCCCCTCCACCCCTCTCCAACGCCTCTCCCTTCTACCAAACTTGTAATTACAATGTTCTACACTCTGCTCCGCCATGACCCACTGTAAAATATGACCATCAATTCTGCCATTATCTCCTCATCGGGATTCCTGGCTGATAGCTGAGATTGTGCGGCCCGTGCCGAGCGTCAGGATGAAGAATATCACGCCGCTATCTGCCATAATGAATTACTTTAACTTTTAACCTCATGGAGCTGCGCTTGAACTAACCACCACAAATCACTTTTTTTTGTCTTTCACTTTCTTTGCACCCAGTCCTTTTAACATCATACACTAAATTAAAAACAAAGTCAGCCAATTTAGGAAGTTGCTGCTACAGCGTTCGTCTGATGGGAGATATGGATCATATAGATGAAATTTAGCTGAAAATATAGAAAATAAATAAATAAATTCATAGATATATAAATAAGAAGGAATATATCCTTTGATCCCTTAGAAAACTTGAGCAGCACGTCTACACACTGAGAATATACATCATTACACTGTAGCTGGGTGTGGGTTTGTGTGTGAACTGACGCCTATACCGTATCGTTCTTTGCATTAAGTGAATCTGTGTGCTCTCTTTTGGAAAACCTTGACGAAAGATGTTTTTCCTCCTCATCATAAAACAATATAAGGGCATGGTGTAGGATTGACCATTGTTCAAGGTCATTCTCCTTTCAGTGCATTACGGTACGGCGGATATCCTTTCACAGCCGTGTCCTTGCTCCACACCGCACCTCAGTTAAAAAGAGCTTTAAATTCATCCGTTTATTTACTGGAATGCATACAGATTCCAGGCGCGTGGCTGCACCCAACATGCACTTGTTTTTTGTGTGTGCGAGCCAGATTCGGGAGCTTTTTGTTTGCTAAGCTTTGCTATCCTTGAATGAGCTGACAAGTATTTTAATAGCGTGGTGTAAATGCCAGATCAGTGGGGGTGTTGAATAGAAATTGGGCTGCTATGAGCTACAGAGATGCACCTTGACCAGCAAGGGTCATGTGCCATCTGAGCAGGCCAGTGGTAACTTTTCATTAGAGTTGGCTTTTGTGTGAATAGTTGGGAATTTGCAATTGCAAGATCATGTTGAGTTCCTGAACTGTTTCAGGCAATCTTGCTAATTCCCTATCAAAGTTGTCAGTCATGGAATGTGTATGCATACAGAAAGGGCCACCACCTCAACCATATCTCTCAGGTTGCAGTTAGGCCTCCTGCGATAGCCTGAACCACAGTACCAACCATCTCCCTCATCGACAAAAATATTAATATATTAATACAATTTAAACCAGAAGTAGGCATGGCCTAAACTGGAAGGCTTTTTTTTTAAATCATCATTAAATACAAACCCTACCATTATACTCAACTAGGTATGAGCATGGGACTGTTGTTTGTAATCCTGCTCACAGTTATTATTTTTGTTTGTACATGCCAGTGACATTTTGTAATTTCTAATTACAGTTGGTTCTATTTTGCAAAATATAAACAAACTAGTAGTCCAATTTAAGGCATTGTGACTCTAACCAGGCAGTTACTAAGGATTTTGTAAATAAATCATGCATGTTTGTGTTAATGAACATGGTCTTTGTCCCGTGGGCTTCACATATGACTGCTTGTGCCTGCATGGAAGTGATGCACACCTCTAGCCTGAATCTTTCTGCCAAACTTACAAACAAATAGTGCACCTCCTATTGGTATCTGTATTTTTATCCATTTAGATTACAGTATGTGCTCAATCTGAATAATGTGTTTGTATTCGGTGGCTTATTGGCCCTAAGCGACCGCCTATATCTTATACCTCACATAGCTAGAAACGTTCCTGCTTACAGATCGTGAAAAATGCAATGAACGAAGCTCATTTAACCTCAAAAGTTGCTGGAACTTTAGTTACTTTTCGTCAGTGCTGGCTTACAGTGACATGTAAACTAATCCCAGCAGTGATTTGCTTACACTGTTTGCCTTAAGATCTTCATCACATTATAGTTAATTGACTGAATAACAAATTCAAGCTTGAGGAAGACTTTAGCCAATAAAGCAGGCAAGACAGCCAGACAGGCACGATCAACTCAAACTCAAAACTCTTCACCTTTGGAGTTTTGTTATAATCATAGTATCGAAACATGGATCCTAATGGTTCTCCTGAACACCAGACCCGGGAGATGGCAGTTTCTGCAGCAGTGGTAGATGGGTGTTGGTCCCCTCTCCCCCTCCCCCATGGCCTCCGTGCCCTCTCTATGGCACTGTGGGAGCACAGCTGCTTGGACATGCAGGCTCCATATGCCAGCGGCAGTGGGGTGCACCACAGCATCAGCACGGTACATCAATCACCCGGCCACTGTACACTTCAGCATGCCCGCAACTTCAGCCCAGTGACTTTACACAGTCACTGAACCCCGAACTAAGCCAGTCTGATTGATGGGGATCAAATGGAGATATCAATGATATGTATGTGTTAGAAAGGTTGGTAACACTTTATTTGGATAGTCCAATGGAGACACTCTACGAACCATCTATATGCTGTCAAGACCCAGTCTATGAACATAACTATTCAAATAAACTGCAAGTCTATAAAGTGTGTATAGAATATGAACCAAACACCAACAACCATAAACTAGCTACATATTAATTAGAATAGGTTCACAGGTTGTTGACAGGCTATAAAGGGTCTACTGTGGACAGTCCACATAAAGTGGTACCAATAATCCCAGTAAAGTTTTACATTATTTGTGCTTCTCTGTTGACAGTAAACCTAAAATGAAACAGATGCTGGTCTGCACAACAACCCACACGGCCAGCTCTAGGTACATACTTACAATATGTGCCAATTTAGACCATTTTTGAGTTTACACAACTGTACACAAGTGTGTTTACACCTAGAAAAACAAAAATAATATGTGTCAAATAAATTAAACATGATGCAATGGTGCACTAACCTGTCCCATCAGGCATCACAAAACCAAAGGCGAGGGATATTGTTTATCATAAAACCGTTAGAGTTTGAAATCCCTCATTTATAAACCCACTTAAAAGTTTTTTCTACGTATTACTTGTGGTTGGCAAATGCAAAAGAGAGACATATTTAAGTCCACAAAAGTCTATAGTTTTCCTAACTATATATAGTAGAAAATGTCAAAAGTGGATTTCCCAAGCTGCCACATATATAACATACTTTTAGGATTTGAGACGCAGCTAGCATTTCAGATCCAGGAGTTGCAAATCAGGAAATCATCATACTCGTGGATCATTAGGTGTTAAGAGCAGTCAGGTGTGTTGGGGCTTGAAATTGAACAAATACTCTATAAGAAAGGGCTGTAAGTCCCTACAGACAGACCTACGAGACTGAAAACGTGTACTGTCCGATTACTTCCAATATGTCCTCAGCAATAAGTACATTTAATATGTTTCTCTCTCTACTGTTGAGGGCAGGATACATGGTGTGCAAGAAAGATCAACACAGATTCCAGTCCAGTCGTAACTCACGCCACACTCCACACCAACACTACAGCTGTTTTTGTTGATTACGCCAGTGAAGTCACCTGGAACATCACAGGGGTTAAAGAGTGACTATGTAGTCTACAATATAAATTTTCTCAAGCATTTCTATCCAGGTGATACTAAAGAAATTGAGACTCCAGAAAGACGTGTGATAGTAAGTTTACTATTGAATGTGAGTATACATATGGTACATATTTTCTTTTTCAGACAGATTTCAGACAGTCCCATTTGTCTGCTACTAAACTTGCATATAAATTTGTAGGACAATAGTTTACTTTGTCCTGCAGCCAGACGCAGTGTCTGCTCTATTGTTTGACTCCGATTGGGTCCCTAAATATATATAGACTATCTGCAACTTACACAAAAGTTTCAAGGCCATACAGGTGTGGATGAATCAGTAGCCTGGGCACCTGGGACAAGCAGATTTCATGTTCAGGATATTAGTTTTTTATTCTCAGTTACCTGACAAACAAGTAGGTTCAATCAAGCAGAGAAAGAAAAACCCTACTCCCTATTGACTTTCACAAACAAAGGCTTTCATTTGGTGTGTATGTTTAAACTCAGCGAGCTTCACAGTGGTGGGGCACACCTTGCACGCTCATGATGTGCTATATTAGATCTTTGTTAGAAGAGGACTATGGCTACATTCAGTTCATTTCATTTACTCTGTATTAATGCAATTAACTAACAAAGTACCTCACCATATTTTGTTATATTATGTTAGCTACAACCTTTTTAGTCTCCACCCATAGGTTTCTGGGCAACCAAACAATGAGAATGGGTAGCACAATGGAGCTTCCCACTTGCCCAGTGGGCTAGTCAATCAATTTAAAATTTGTCCTAATATAGGTCTGCAATGGTTAATAATTAATCAGCTTTGTATTTCCTAAGCTATGTCTAACATTGAATTGTTGTCTTCTAACTTTTGACCATTTAAATGGAACTTGATGTCTTCTTCTCCCCCCCCCTCTGCCTGGTGAGACAGTGAGAAAGTAAAAAGCCCTCCAGGCTGTGCTATCTCGTCATTGTGTTGTAATCTGCCTCGTAATCAGTCCATTATGAGGCAGCAATGCTGTGCATGTCAGCAGGGCCTGGCGCTCAGAGCTCAGGATCAATAAAGCGTACACAGCGGGGTGGCTCTGGGGCTCTGCAGGCCTTGTGTCCTGAGGGACGTCAATAGTGTCGATTGGGTATTAAAGAGCACTCCGTCAGCTGCGGGTCACACAGAGGTGGCAAAGTAACCTCCAGTGTGTATTAATACTGGGGTGTTCTCTTGCCTGACACCCCATCCTTCCTGAGCATCGACAGGTCAGATTACTGACCTGACCAAAAGTGTGCAAGAGACATAAAGAGTGCAAGACAGAAGTGTTAATGTGTACTGAGATGCATACAACTTTACAGAAACTGAATAGCAAGAACGTTTACCAGTATGCAAAGAAATGCTATGAAGCAATGATGCCTTCAAAAATAATGAAATTGAACATTTATACATAAAAAACTATAAAGAGCAGTAAACAGTAATAAACTATACAAAGTTAATATTTGATATGACACCCCTTTGCTTTTTTTTTAAAAAAAAAATAAATAAAAATTAAAAAAAAGCATCAGTAATCTCAGGTACAATTTGTACAAGGAAATTACCTAGGAAGTTTTACTGAGCATCTTGGAGAATCCGCCACAATTCTTCTGAAGACTCTGACTGTCACACTTGCTTCTTTTTAATGCAAAACCCAGCAGCCTTCATTATATATATTTCTTGTCCAAATAGTGCTGTAATATGTTGCTTTCTTTACTGATATGCAAATTTTTTGTAACATTTAATTTTTTGTTTGTAAAAAGTACTATTTCGACATATAAAATGCTTTGTACTGACTCAATAATCAGAAGTCATAAAATCATTATCCACCTGCACTGTCCTATCAGTTTTGTAGCGTTTGCCTGAATGTGAGCAGAGAGTGTAGCCCTATACACCTCAGAATTCATCTTGCTACTTCTGTCAGCAGTCACATCATCAATAAACACCAGTGAGCCTGTTCCATTGGCAGCCATACATGCCCATGCCATAACACTACCTCCACCATGTTTGACACATGATGTGGTATACTTTGAATCATGAGCTGTTCCTTTCTTTCACCATACTTTTCTCTTCCCATCATTCTGGTACAAGTTAATCTTGGTTTCATCAGTCCAAAGAATCTTATTCCAGAACATGGGAGTTTTTTTTTTTGGATGTTTTCTGGCAAAGTCTAATCTGGCTTTCCTGTTCTTGAATGTTACCAGTGGTTTGCACCTTGTTGTAAACCCTCTGTATTTACATTCTTGAAGGTGTCTCTTGATTGTAGATTTTGACAATGATACGCCAGAGTATTCTGAGGTGTATAGGGCTATACTCTCTGCTCACATTCAGCCAAATGCTACAAAACTGATAGGACGCCGCTTCACAGTGCAGGTGGATAATGACCCTAAACATACTGTGAAAGCAACTCAAGACTTTTTGAAGGCAAAGAAAGGGAATATTCTTCAATGGCCAAGTCAGTCGCCTGATCTCAACCCAATAGAGCTGCTTTTCACTTACTGAAGACAAGCCTGAAGGCAGAAAGATCCACAAACAAGCAGCAACTGAAGGTGGCTGCAGTGAAGGCCTGGCAAAGCATCTCCAGGGAGGAAACTCAGAATTTGAGTTTTGAGAACATGGGCTCCAGACTTCAGGCAGTCATTGACTGCAAAGGATTTTCATCCAAGTATTAAAATTATGGTTATATTTACAATTATGTCACTTTGTCCA
>CM040988.1:16683721-16719871 GCA_022985145.1 Pangasius djambal
GTCGTGCCTAGGTACATTTTCACTGCCAGACACAATTTAGGATACCACATCAGATATGATCCAATTGAGCACCGAGGAGACGAGGACGACCTGCAAACGCCCCTTGACACCTTGCACACATGCATGCACACACACACCGAGCACCTCCTTTAAGATTCAGTGGGGGCAAGGCGATGGCACTCGATCCATCTGCTCCACATTGTCATTTGCATTTCATGCCTCCCGGCTTTTTTTTGAAGTGGCAATACTTTGATGCAGTCAGAGGGACACATTATCATTATTTCAATTTCCGTGCCAGAGCAATGTGGTGTGGTGTGGTGAAGCCGGAAAGAGTCAGCGTGACACGAGGCTAGCGTTGAAAGATGCAGCCAGGGAAAAAAAAAAAAAAAAAAAAAACAGAGAAAGAGAACTAGAAGAGATCTAGTCATAGTTATAGTTTAAGGGTGCCATTTGTAATGTTCGAAAGAGTTTCTAGAGCTATAATAATTATATAATGTAAAGATACCTTTAAAGAAAGAAAATCTGTAGTTGGCAAAATTGCAATATAATGTGTGCTGTTAGTGTTTTTTTGTTTGTTTGTTTCAGACTCCTGTTTATACCTTTCTGACCCAGAATTAGCTCCACCCCCATCCTGTTCAGCTCTGCCCCTTATTCTTGAAAGTCACTCACAAAGTTCTCTCACAAGTTGGGGGGGGCGGGGGGGTTTGTCAGCAGAGGGCGCTAAGCATCACCAATGGCTTCTTTAAAGCATTATTCCATTCAGGTTGAATAAATAAATAATTCCTTATCACCCTGATGGTCCTCAGTTTAAAGGTCAAACAATCAGACTCATATGATTGCTTTTAAAATGTTATAGTACTAAATCTACTAAAGGCGAAATAAAATTTCAAACCACTTTACACCCTCTAGCCTGCTATGAAGATAGGAATCTGAGAGTAACATGACAATGGTAACAATGTGCAAAGGTCTCAGTCCAATATCAATAACTTTCTATTTCATCAGTTATGAAAAACTAATACAATTTTGTCAAATTACATTTCTCAAATAGTAATATAATTACTACAATCTAATCACTAGTATAAATCAAAGCATTCTGTACTTACTATATAATTGAATCCATAGCGGTCATTATGTATAATGAATAACGGACTTTAATTAAGAGTCTAATTAAGACAATAACAGGTGTTAGTCATTAAGCGACAAAAATAATTAACACTGTGTATGTTAGGATAGTGCATGTCTTGCGATTTAACTAAAATGTTTAAAATGTTGTGATATTCAGATATCTTTTAATTCCACACTAGAATTTCTGAAATAACTAAAAAATGTCTGTTTAACATATTTATAAAATGCACAAATTCACAAAGCAAATATAAAAAAAAAAAAAAACCATCTCAACCACTACATCATTACCTGAGCCTGCTCGAGTCTCATCTGCTGTACCCTCCATCTAGTGCCCTTCAATCAGGCTACTAAAATGGTATATCTACTACCAGGACAATGTCCAGAACTTTTTAATCTTTTGCAGTTTGCATTGTAATTTCTCTGAGGCTCATTTTGAAATAAATATCTAAAATGAAGAACCTTCACAGGAAAAAAAACAAAAAAAAAAACAGAGGACTTAAGGTCATGTGTCTTGTTGAGTTCAGTACATATTTGTTTCAATTCACTTCTGTCTTCATCTCTTTCCAATTTACTTAGACTTTTCTCAAGCAGCTTTATGACCAGACCAGCAATGAGCACAGCGGCACTTTTGTTGGCTCATAATTGTTAACCCACAATCAATTAAATAAATATTTATCCTTGAATTATTCACATGCAGCTTGTCTCTGTTTCTTTCACTCCAATCTCATATATTATCATTTACATTTTATTATTTGCAGCGTGACTTGCTGGAACAAATGAGAGGACAGAGCAATTTATTCAAAAAGCTGTCATGGCTGTGGTCTTTGAGCATGGAAATAGTTGTAAACTGAAGATTGGGGTTTCTAATATTTCTCATAATCCACAATTGAGAGAGCTCAAGGCACACTGCTTCTAACAGTCGTGCCAAGTGAAATACTATACCCTGACCCGCTAAAAAAAAAGAGAGAGAGATATAAAGAGAAAGGCAAACCGGCTGAGAGAAATAGAACGAAGTAGAGATTTAATAGGACAGGCAAGGAGCTTCTGGCTAAAGCCACTCTTCAGAAGCACTCTGAGGCAGCCCTCTATGTCTCCCTCCTGCATAAATCCACTCCTCCAAG
Organism: Pangasius djambal; assembly: GCA_022985145.1. NCBI lineage: Eukaryota > Metazoa > Chordata > Actinopteri > Siluriformes > Pangasiidae > Pangasius > Pangasius djambal. The sequence goes on from CM040988.1 coordinate 16,685,968, forward strand.
ATAAGCCTGGCTGACCTTGCACACCGAGCCCCCACAGTGTACCCACTAGCAAACTACTGCCCTGCTGCTGGGGTCTAAAGGCCGTCCGGTGCCCTTCCAGGGCTCATGTGGTCTGCAAGCTACGGGACTGAAGCTGACAGTCCTGTCTGGATGAAAGAAGGGCTGGAGAGAGCAGCATCGAGGAGAGAGGAGAGGAGCCTGCTGGCTCAAATTCAGATTCATTTCATGCTCGCTGAGAGAAAAACACACAGAGAGAGGGAGAGAGGGAGAGGGAGGGAGAGAGGGGAGGGGAGCGAGAGAGAGGGAATCTGAGAGTTTTCTATAATCCATTGTAATTGTCATAAACAATTTATGATCATTTTGTTCTCTTTCGAGGCCTGACATAACCACATTCTTAACAAAAGGTACTTCACCTTTGCTCGTCACTGAGGTTCAAACCTCATGAGTATGTCTTTAAGCATCTTTCATACTGTATGTATCTTAAACCCGAGAAAATGAATGTGATGAACCAGAAATTAGACCCTAAATATCATTTAGGTTGGTTGTATCTAGCTTTAAAGGCACATCATCCAAAAGAAATTATAAAGAAATCTAATATTATTATAAATGATATTATTATAATCTTTTCCTCTCACGGTTATTTGTACATGCAGTATACTCAGAGCTCTACAAACTTTAGCTGAGAAGGAGAATAGGGTAAATGCATAAAGACTTCATTAAAATGGAACCAGGACATAACAGTAATGTTACTCTATATCAAAAGTTCTCTGCTAGCATGCAAACAGAAAGAAAGCACCAGGGAAAAATAATTCTGTGGAAAAGAAATATACAGTATGTCACCAGAGTTCCTACAGGAGCAGAAGATGAATAGAGATATAAAAATGACAATCCATTGGAGCTGAATTTGAATATCGTTCGTTTCATTCCAAAAATGTGCCTTATTTAAGTGTATGCGAGTCGACTTCACCACTACTTCAACTGTGACACACAGCAAGGCGGCTTGCTCGCTTTCAAACCGCTTCAAAATACACAGGATTAACCCACTGTCCTTCTCTTTAGCTCTCTAGCGTTAACGTTAAGGTTGGTCATAATTCTACACCACCTTCTGGCCAGAAAGGGCAGCTGCATCCACAGCTAAGTGTAGCTAGACAGTAATCATCATCAGCAAGATCCGCTCTGACCCTGCTTTCCACCGGAGCAACCATGCAATTTGGAAGAAAATGAAGGGCCTTTGCATTAGTGGGCAAAATCACATAGGAGATTGTTATTAATGTCTCTTCTTTGTCTGTTTATATGTACCTCTAAATCCTGTCATCTAAAAGATGTATGTATGAAATGACTACAGGGACATGCTTTGGGGTTCAGTGGTCGTCAAGAGTGCACTGTTTGCTGATGAACAGCGTGACTGAGAATGAGGTACACAAATGTGATGCAGCCCTAGAACTCAGTCAAAGCCGACATTTGGAAAGAAAAAGAGAGACACCCATGGGCCAAATCTCAGCACTGCATGGATGGAGGATTGCTCAGTGGCTATTGTGTGTCAGAGCTGCAGACCATGCCGGGAGGCATAGAGGAATAAAATTCTGGTGCGAAATAATCCTTAAATGAAAGTCATTATGGGTACTTAAAAACTTTCCCATAACGCTTATAGCAATAGGAACAGCCTCATTCAAAAAAAATTATCTTAAAACATAAAACATATCTTGTTTGTCTCAGCTGTTGGACTTGGAGTTTGCTCATGCTCAGAGAATAGAAGTTAGACAGCTCTCTTTCTGAAGATTCGTGTCATGTCCAACACCAGGACATTTTACAGGGAAACAGGGACATTCAGAAAAACAGACAATTTGACTTCCAACAAAGACGAGTCCAGACGAGTCTAGCGAACGAACACATTTACTTCTTGCAGCTCTTTTGATCTTTCACTGCACCAAACCGCAGTTGTTTTTTTCTTTTCTAAATGTTAATGGATAATACCATCACCCTACAGCATTAAATACTCTATACAATTAAAACAAACTTGTCTTTACTACTAGAGATTTAGATAGGGATAATTAGAGACCAACCTTGCTACAGCTAATAAGCCATAACTCATTCTGAACCAGGGCACATGACTGATCTAAAGCTGCACAGCTCTTCTCTCAGTGCCAAGCCTTCATCTTGCTTTCCCTCTATTGGATACAGGGCTGCTAGGAAAGAGTGTAAAAAAGACTTTTTTTTTTGACTGAAAAAGAAATCATTGTCCATAAATTCACAACTGTAATGGTTCTATTACTCAGAGGCAAGAATGAGTTTGCCTTATAGCTACAGTGGTAAGTGTTAATTAAGGAGGCTGAATACAATGCAGTGCAACTGGATCCTTATTTAATGCCGCCTGGCAACTCTAAATAGGGAGAAAATGAAATTCTCTCTCGCCCCCCAACTCCTCGCTACAGCCACTTTCCTGTTTATGGAGCCCCAATTACAAAAAAAAAAAAAAAATACATTGCTTTTCCCAGCTGTAAATGTATTATTCTGAATATGCAATGATTGTTTTGGAGCAAATGGGATATCTCTATATAAGCAGTAGACGTAATCATACTGCGTCATCTATGGTTTTAAATTTGTCTGTTAGCGCTAAAGAAATGCAATATTACCAAATCAAGCACAAAAAAATACATGGGTAGTTTTGACACGTAATTTAAAGGCTAGTTAAATTTACAACCAAATGAATCTTTCATATGCATCCAGAAAACATACTGGTGGCCCATAAATGCTCAAAACAGAGTAATCAACTCATTTTGAGTTACTTTATACATAACCAGTGTGTTATTATATTTAACACAGGGAATGTGGTTAGATGTTTAACACAAATATAGTCTAGAATATGTTTATAGTCATTATACAAGCACAATGAAATTACGTTTACATCTCCCATTGTTATATGTAAGGAATACAACACTCCAGGACATGCTGGTATAGGAAAATAATCAGCATCAGGGTGGTGCGATGCAGACGCAAAGCGGATTCACTATTACCAACCTGAAGTTTTCACTTTTACCAACCTGAATATTTTCAAACAGCAGCACATCCCACGTGTTTTATTCCTCTTGGACAACAGTACAGTTTTTAGTTATTAAAGAACGACCCTTATGTTTCATCCTTTCAAAACAAGCTAGATCGTGTTTTCCCTGACATTATAACAGCTATAAACTGTTGTTCCCTCACATTCTCTTGAAGTTAATATGACAAAAAATGATAATGATATAGAACAACTTGAGGGGGGAAAAGTATGTATTTAGAAAAAAACAGAGTGTCCAGTTTATACAGATCAGATGCTGTTGTGACTTGGATGGCTCAGATTAGCCTTTAGTGTAAAGCCACATAATAACACAAAGCAGCCAAAGTTGTGTGTTAAAACAACTGGTGAAAATAGCTAACGATTTCATGTGACTCATCGACATAACCTAGCAATGTTTAAAAGTTTGAGCTAATGACGAGCACAATTTAGCTCCTAAAATGCATGGGTTAAACTTCTTGTGCAGGATGAGGCCTCAGTCTACCTGCTCTGTGTGATAATGGAGAGATATTGACTGCTAGAAGGATAAGGAGTTTATTGAGATGGAAAATGGCCACAAGTTAAGCATCGAGGCTAAGTAAATGAAATAAAGGGCAATCGCATCTTATTAAATGAGACTCGTTCCTCTCAGCGAGGCAAAGTAATTATAAAGTTCATTACTGTAATGAGTTAGGCCATTCTGGAGGAACAAGCCGCGGCCATAGAGGATAGAAAAGCTACCATTGATCAAACCGTCAGATCAGTCAAACTCGCAGAGAGCCGCCAGAATGCCTCGGGCAGAGCAGTTTTGACAATGAGTAGAGCAAAAACATGACGTCATTTTGCAGTTTCTGTTTAATCGACCCAAGCATAGTCTTTCCATGAAGACCATCAACTCTATAGCCTTCAACTATAGTTTGGAAAAACAAACTATGCAAAAATATAGGTTTAAAAAGCTCCAGAAAAATATGGTGCCCACATTTTATTTATTTATTTAGTACTTCTTCTTAATTAAATCTTTATCCAGCAGGCAAAACCTGATTAGACTAGACACTAGTCACTGATGCCTGGTAGATACAGAATGTCTGCTGAAATGCAAGTAATTGTGTGGAAAAGAAATGCATAAAATGTTAAATTAACTTTTAAGATCCCTTCATATATCTCCAGCTATCTCCTATTAATAGACACCTCACAGGTAAATGAGGATCCAAATATTCCAGCTATTCAAATATCAGGCTAATTTGTGTTGAAATGAAGGTGTGTGTCCATCAAGTAGTTAGATGGCATCTTTTTGAGCTTGTGCAAATGACCTCTGAAATGACTCTTGGACTGTGCTGTAGGACTGGCAGGGACACAATACTCCCTGAACAAATACACAGAGCAGCTGTTATGACAGTTATAGAGAGCAGCGAGGCTGGTGATCGACACCCAATCGATACGACTGACTCTCTCCTCTCCTGCCTAGTGATGACTGCTTTGCATCCTGGTCTGAGAGAAAAGGAAGGCAGAGAGAAAAAAAAAAAAATGAAATAAAAAGACATATAATTAGATATTCAGAAAGCTCTATGAGATCATTTCTAAAAGTTGAAAAAGTGGAATTAAACAAACACCACCAAAAACACATAACACTTTCTATGAAGCCAATATTCATACATCATCACATCTGTGCTTATAATCTTTTGTAAGTTGGTAATGAATCCTTGTGAGTAATTACAAACTCCAATAATGCTTCATAAAGCTCTAATACTGTGCTTTAAATAATTCACCGATAAAATTACACTCACCAACCACTTCATTAGGAATACCTGTACACCTGTAATGCGCGTTCGTGCACAGTTTACACGGAATGGTGCGAAAAAACAAAAAAAACATCCAGCGAGGCGGCTCTGCTTGCAGAAACGCCTTGTTGATAAGAGAGGTCAGAGGAGAATGGCCAGGTTTGAGCGGACAAGAAGGCTATGGGAATTCAAATAAGCACTCTTTACAACCGTGGTGAGCAGAAAAGCATCTCAAAATGCACAACATATCAAACCAGCCGATGTTTTTGTAATCTTCAACTGTCCAGTTTTGGTGAACGTGTACTCACTGTAGCCTCAGATTCCTGTTCTTGGCTGACAGGAGTGGAACCTGATGCGGTCTTCTGCTGTTATAGCCTCAAGATACAATATGTTGTCTATTCTAAGATGCTCTTCTGCCACAAAGTCACTGAGATCATATTTTTCCCCATTCTGCAACTATAATATTTATTAACAATTACAAAAACATTATACACATTACTGATTGCTTCAAGTAAAGTGAATGATGTGTTAAATTATTCCTCATTATAACTTGTAAGACACTATTAACTTTATTTTTGTCGTGTAATATGGAAACGCCTTATTCCAAATTAATTACAAAATCACATTTTATACAGATATTACAGTCATTATTGAAGTTTGAAAATTAATGTTGAAATAATAAAGGCACATTACAAAACAAATATGATGGGTGCTTCTCAAATAGATGACGAGCAAGCTACATGTTGTGTGCATGTGTGTCCTTGTCATTTTTGGAAGTACTCAGTGATGACTTGTGAAATTTTTTTTTTTTTTAATAAAAGTTAATAAATATTACGGGTGTTTTAGAATTATCCACAGGGCATTATTATTCATAAATCATTATAACTGTATGTATGATTTTCTACTTATAACTTATAATCATGTTGTGTCACATCACGAGTGCCATTCTTCAGCATAATGCCGTGTGGTGTAATAGTACTGCGTGAATATTTATAAAGCAACGGTAATGTTAATTAACATTTATTAAATTATTACAAAAAAAATTATAGATGTTTTGTTCTAAAAGGCATATGATGGAGGAACAGGGAGCTCGGTGCTACATACAGTGTGTGTGACCTTGCTATTTTTGGAAGCACACCACAATGACATTTTAAATGTTTAAAATACTCTTATAATTGTTAATAAATATTACAGTTGCTTTATAATTATTCACAAGTTATTAATTAGTTATAAGGTTTGTGCAGAACACTATACGGCATTATAATGAGCAGTGATTCTTGCATTACGTGATTACAAGTTATCAAGGAATTATTTATAGCACATTAAGCACAGATATAATTATTTATGTATATGGGCTTCACAGAAAGGGTTATTAAAAAAAAAAAACTTTTCGGATGAGATGTATTACTAATCCTTCTCACCTAAATATGATCTGTCTGCTCTGAGCGAGGCAGAAAAAAGAAAGCAGAAAGACAGAATGGATGTAAGACTAAAGCTAGTGGGCCGGGGCAAGTGGGTCCCGCTGGGTGATAATCTGATCAGCGTTATGGAAACAATCAAAATAATTCCCTTAAATTAGCCTGACGCGGCACCCCGCCAACCAGGAGATTGGAAAGCGATCGCAGAGAGACCCATCCTAATAAGAGCGCTAACTGCGCAACCAGGGCAGAAAATTGGGTGCCTAACAGAGGAGGATTCCTTATTGGCAAACACACGGTGCTCGAATTAGCCACTGTAAATACAGGGGTGGTATAACAAAGACCCCCAAAAGAGCTTCAAAAACCCATTGTCTTATTTGGCCTAATTCAGATTGTAGCAGAAATAATTTTGTTTAATGTGACACTTTTCATTCATTAGCCGTAACAAGAAAACTGGAACAAGCTACTTTGTGAAAATTTTATATAAGCACTCAATTATACACATACGCAGTTATGTTCAAATGACTTTAGATTAGAAAAATGAATCATGGAAAGATTATACATCAGAAACTGGAGACTCTATTTTGAAGAAGGCGTAAGATATTCAACTTTAGCATGCCACTGGGAAAAACCTAGTGCTACCATACCATACCATACCATTACCATAGAGCTTACACCTTAGCAGCATAATGTATAATTGTATTTTCACTCATCAAAGCGGTTTTGAATATATTGCGCCAACTGTAGATGATGTCCCACCTTAGTATTTTTACCAAAACACTAGCGTGTTAACTGGGAACTTTTTATTAAAGAATCTGTTTCTGTTTTTTTTTTTCCCCCTCATAACGTGAGTTGCTTCACTTTTTCATGTGCATGCCATTAGCAAGGAGAAGCTGAACATTTGTAGTACACACTGTGTAAGTGATCAGCAGTTAGATTACCTAACATCATAGCTAGCTTATTAACTTAGTTATCCACCAAAGCAAAATTCTATCCATATTTGGCAGGTCTTCTGTATTATTTTGTTGTGCAATGGGCAGAATTTTTTTTATTTAATTTTATCATTTATCTTTATCAGTCTATCACTTTTTTTGGTGTGTGTGTGCGTGGACAGGTCAGAATGTACCACCACCGTGATTGCAACTCATGATAAAGTAAAGGAAAAGGAGAGGCTGATGTGATTATAATTATAAATGATGACGAAGACACAGGCCTGGAGATGATATCCTGGATGTCCTTCCCCTTCTATCCCATTGGAAGCAGGAAAAATGTGCATGCTAACCAAGCCAATTTCTGCCAAGCGCTAGGATCAGCAATTGAGCTTAAATGTGTGGGGATCCCCGTTGCATTTTGGCCTAGCCTGTTTAGCTTGATTTGACAGAGCTATAGCATCAACGCTGTAATTTTCATTAGAGCGGGCCAGCCTTAGCTTAACACCATAGCCAGCTAGCAATTTAGAGTTTACAATTCAGCCTAATGTGAGGAGGTTTGCCATGAACCATTTGTCATTTGCTATTTGTCAGCACACACGCTCACTGCTGACTGGCAACGAATGAGCGAGGGAGTGCAGAAAAAGACATAATCCACTTTTCGCTCACGCAGCCAGCTTCTTTACATGCGCAAAACAAAAACAACTGCATGGGAGAACGAAGGCTAATTTAATAGGATTTAATTCAGAGAGAGGGAGTAGTGAGGGGAGGGAGAAGCAAGGCAATTGAAGGCAGAGTCTTTTTCATGTATGGCAGGAATACCTCACAAATTACAGAAGGAGGGACACAATGATGCCGATGATTACCTTTGAGGGCCACAAAACAAATCGGCCTTTTCACAATCAAGGCCATGGTGTGTCTAATCAAATGAAGGCAAAAGCCAGTAATCCCTGCATTAGAGAAGAAAATGAACCGCTGCTGTCACCCATCCAGATTCACACGAGCATGAGGGGTACATGGAAATACTAAAAAAAAAAAAAAAACCCTTGTGTACACGTACACACACACACACACACACACACACATTTGTCATATTATCCTTGTGAGGATCTTCCATTGACATAGTTATTAATTAAACCTAACACTCACCTTAACCTCAGTAACCAATAAGAAACATTTTGGCTTTCAGTTTTTTTAAATAAAATCTGTAATTTTTTGGACATTTGGTTCCCACCAAGATCTAAAAAAAAACACACACACATACAATAACATATATGTGATTCCTGCCTACAAAAATCAATGAAAACATAATTACAACATACACCTCTGGAGTATAAATATGATTAGGGATAGAATTATACAGTATTCTACAGAGGGTTATATTATGCAGTAAAAGTATTGAGTATTGGTATTGAGAGGTGGAGTTGGTGTCATGAAACATTACAGTTGATCATTCAAACTCATCTTAGACTGAACATTTGTTTATATAAAACGAAGCAAATAACTCATTGGAATTTAACCTGAATTTGGAATTACAATAATCTTGTCAAATCATAAAACATTACTATACACTTCATGAAACGCATCTGGAAGTGTTGTCTTTTTTAAATATATTTAAGTTTTTCTTTATTGCCCTGGATTTTCTTTGTCATTACTGACAACCAACATAGAGATGGAAATTATTCTCATATTCTCTAAAAGCTAAGAAGGTATACCTATAGGAGCTAGTTTGCGGGGTTGTTAGCTAGCTAGCCTACTAATTTAGCATGTTTGCCGATTTGACATGAAATCTACTCAAGAAAAAGTGTGGTAATAATTTCCACCCAAAAAATCAGTAAGTTTAACTAAGCATATTTTAAGCAAAGTTTACACAGCACGGAGTTATGCTTATAAAAAAATGTAAAAAAATGAATTTTACTAAAAATTGAGATAAATGAGGTATAAAAATCTCAGCACTATAATAAATACACATCACTTATACTTTTAATAGTTCCAACCAAAAGTAGCACGCCAGTGAGTGAAAGCATATACATCAGCCTTCATAAACTCCAAACTGACTTCCCCACGCGCGCGCGCGCACACACATACACACACACACACACGCACACACGCACACACGCACACGCACACACACCATAGACCTGACTGAGAAACACAAAGACGGTGAACCACCTTTACAGAAACACTTGATCTTTCAAAACATTTCATAACACAATAACTTTAGGCCTTAAAGCCAACACAAAACAAGAAATATTGACAACATCCTTAATAACATTCAGAAGAAATCAGTTTACTGAAGTTCAGTGAATGCGCATCAAATCCAAAAACCATGCCCCCACTTTGTATGTGTGTGGCAGTATGCAGTCGGTTCATATAAACATTTCTTCTTTTTTTCTATTTTTGTGAGCACTTGCATTAAATAAAAGTAAGAAAACTAAGTAAAATATACACTTTGGGTTTTAGTGACATATTTACATGAATTAATTTAGCACAGAACTTAAAGCACTTAAGTAATTCTAATAATTTGTTTGTTTTTTTTTCCCAGTGTTGGCGTGTGGATGGCACGATGGTGCACAGGGTAGCACTGCTGCCTTGCAGCTCCAGGTTTCCCTGGTTCGATCCTGAGTTCGAGTTACTGTCTGCATAGAGATTCACATGTTCTCCTCATGCCTGTGTTGGTTTCCTCTGGGTTTTCCAGTTTCCTTCCACCTCCCAAGGAAAAAAAAACAAACATGTCTTTAGGTAAATTGTCCCTTCTAAATTGCCCCTAGGTGTGAAATGAGAATGCAAATCTGTGTGTGCATCCCATTCAGTGTGTACTCGCGCCTCACGCCCAGTGTTCCTGGGATAGGCTCTAGATCCAGCATGACCCCCGACCAGGATAAAGCTGATCCTGAAGATGAATGAATGAATGAACGAACTTTGTGTGTAAATGACAAATCTCAAATATGGCTCTAATTAAAGTGCATATTAACAATCTCAAGTGATGTCACATGATGGAGCCAAAAGGCGATTGAACAGAGGCAATGATGGCATTGCGTTGCATCCAGCCTGAAACTGAGCTTCACTATGAACAATGACAATATTAGAAGATACTCTAACCAATCAAACAAAATCCAACCACAGCGCCCTTGTTTAAATCTGTTCAATTTTCCTATGACATCAGGATGCATGCAGTAATATATAGAATATAGTGGCAACATGATACAGGTCTTAAACTTAAAGTCACACAAACAGGTGCTACGGGAATGTTTCCCTGTTCTCTGCTTGGCAGATAATGGAGGCTGTTTGGCTGTCCTTTCTTGTTGTGTATCAGCCGTGTCTGATTCAGGAGCCCGAGCTCTGGTTCAGAGGGGCAGATTAGGTCATCAGTTACCTGCAGTGCAACCATTGTGTCCCGGCGCTAGCAGCCTACTCTGGGAGTCGTTCAGTGTGATACGTGGCTAATATCTACACAGGGACACAATGGGCTCGGCTAGCTCTGCCAGAGCATTTGTCTTTGTACATGGGTCTTTTTGCTCAGTGCTCCCATGCAGCGCGGGAGGAACCTATCCGGCAAATTCATTGTACAGTTGTTATATTTTACTTCTGCATCCACTTTTCATAGTGACAGTTCTCTGAGAAAGAGAGAGCATTGTGGGAATCGCATAACGCCCCAAATTGCCCACAGGAGCAAGAATAAACAATATACCACCTGCTCAAGAGACTAAAACACCTTTTCCCTGCTTGGGAGTGCGCTACAATACAACATGGGAATAACCAGAATGAAAATGTTACACAGAAAGATAGTTACTCCTCTAAACTCCAGGTCTCGCGCGCCACATGTTCAATGGAAGCAGCCGAGATCACAGCATTTGAATAATACCAGCTGAAGGCACCTTTTTACCAGCAGAAGGGATTAAAATTCAGAAACGTGTAAACGTCTTTAAGAGGCTGGCACTCGGTGATAAAGCATGACATTCGTCTCTGAGGGAGAGAGAGAGAGTAAGAGGCGTATGAGATGAGCAGAGAAGAAACACACAGACTTTGGCAAATGTGGTCTCGTCAGGATCTTCTGGGTTGGGCTATACCTTCACTTTGACTGCTTGCCTTTTTTTCAGCCGCTGGTAAGCCTTCAATTAAATGACGGCTACCTTTTTCAAGTTAGTAATCCTCTTAGCGCAGAGTCTACCCTTTGCCATGTACGGTTTCAGTGCCTGGCAAGACAGTGCACAAACTCTGTGAGCAGAATTATACCACTCCATCCTGCTGACTTCAGCAGCCTCAGCACCGATAAACACATCTCTCACACACACATAAACACACCCTTACCCTACGTTCATGCTAGGAAGTAACTGGCAACCATTCATTTTCTATGTATATATGCAACACTGCATTGAAATTTCAGCAACAGCAACAAGCAACATTTGAATTGAGACTTTCTTTATTCTATGCAAATGACGCTGTAAAGTGATCCGAATAAATGGCTAGAACGAGTCCTCGGACCAGTCCTATGGCAAGTGTGGTCAATCATTCCTTCAGTTCCCTTCAGTTTACCTCAGTTACTTTAATTTCTACCTGCAGTTAGTTCGCATTCACTGTTTGATGCACAAAGATGGAAAAAAAAAACTTAAAACCATGGTTTCGTCTTTTCTTGTCATATACAATCTCTCATTAATTGTGCATTACACACAATGAGACATTACAAAATAAAATAAAGCCTGGAAGGAAGTAGAGGAGATCTTTAGTGCCTCAGGTGAGTGAGTGCACATAGCAACTATAGTTAGCTGTGTTGATTGGCTATATTAGATATGTTGATGGGCTATATGATTAGCACTGCTAATCCGCCAACGAAGCTGGTATGACACCTAACATTAGTACATTATTTAACTTGTGTACATTATTTAACATGATTAGAACATTATTTAACTGTTTTTTAACTAGTCAGCTTTAGAAGCTATATACACTGTATACTGTAGCTACTACCATTTCTGGATACAGGTGACGACATTCACAAGCGACAAACTAAAAGTGACTTATCGCTTGTTAAAGTGAACATAGGGTTGCATTACTTCCACTGAATGACCTGATGGTGAACAGACAGAAATGTCATCATAAAGGTCATAGTATATCATCAGTACCCCATCATCACCATCATCTACAGACTCCATACCACTCTGTAATATAAGTGAAACAAGATTGTAATAAGGTCTTGGTGAGGAAAATAATCGAGTGGACCTCAGGATCTGGTCATGTGACAGTAAGACATTCAACTGCCCATTTTCAGACTGTCCCACTCTCACCCACTCGATGCTGTTTCAATGCCCCTCTGCCTCCACTTCAGAGAAAAAGAAAGCAGCTTAAGACTAAATTTGAGCTTGTGTGATTGGACAGTTCTATAGACCTTTCCCTTCGTGCCAAATTGCCCTACCAATTTCCACCCCTCTACAATTTAGCAAATCTGAGTGAGGAAAATTGCCATTGTTAAATATTTCATTTCCTTCAGTGTGAATTTGGTTCTATCAACATCTCAAGTTCATTACATCTAAGGAAATGGGTGGACCGTAAAAATTACATCCAAGGCTATATATGCAACTCGATGTTCTTGGACATAATGGAATTGTATCCATTATAGTAAAGAGTTCTTGCAAGTGTATGGCAAAACCTTTTCAGTTGGGTCTTGGTCACCTGGTCTAGGTGTAGTCATGATTACAGCTCTCATTCACTCCACATATGTCCACTGTTATAATGGTGCTCCAGACTCGGGCAGAAAGTCACTTCCTATGACAGCAGTCACAGATTTCGGTTCATCCACTAACCTAAAAGGTGGTCAGTATTCTGGCCTTTTGTCACCCTGATGCTATAGTATCCCGACAACCTGCACTGAAATAGCAGCATGATTCCTAATACTTTTGACTTCATAAATAATTGCTAGCTTGGCCTGCTCCTGTCAGACAAACTGGACGTTACTTTGCATGTCATCCTAATGATCACTCTGCCAAACAGGGTCAGCAAAAACAGTGTATGCAGACTAAAATCACTGCAATATCGGCTTGGTCAAAATAGGCTAAACCACAGGGCAGGAGTGAGGGGAGGGAAGAGGGTCTCTGCATGAGAGAGCTTTGTCACATCTAGTCACAGAGCGTGGAGGAGCTGACACACGCTATAATCAAACAGATTTACCTCCACACACACACACACACACACACACACACACACACACACACACACACACACACAGGCCCAGGGCTTTCAACACTCCGGCAGCTTAGAGTCTGGGAACAATAACACTGGACACACAATACAAACACTCACATCTCAATGTTCAGCGTAAATACAGCAAGAGGTGGAGAGGAGGGAAAAGAGGGAGGGAGGGAGGGAAAAAGTGAGTGAAAGAGCATAAATAACAGAGGCCAGTGACCCATGCTAGGCGTGGGAGTGGAAGAAGAGGAGATGGAGATCTGCGGTAGTGACACCTTCCCAAACTCCCTTCCTATTGTTCGGTCACTGTTAGGAAAGACCTTGGGAATTGTTAGATTCTTCAGCTTTTTCATATTTTACACAGTCAGTACAGTCGATCTTTTTTGAATGCCACATTCTAATAGACTCATTAGAGTGAACAGTGCAATTGGGAATACACTGGGAAGGACATGAAAATTTGATAGAACGTAATGTAAATTGGTAATGGTGAATCACGGGAACAAGATAAGCCAGAATCTGCCAATATTTCAGTTTCATGTGCATGATGACAGGTTGAACTGGGATTCTCTGATTTACAGGACAGCTTTCTGGCTCCTTCAATTCTTTTTCAATAAAGTATGGTTATATTAACACTCTGCAATCCATATATTCGAAATGAATTAATGAATCATCTGTGATGACACATTTTGAAAAGGTAAACCCCCTAAATTAAAGACTCGGCACCAAGAATTTAGAGAAAAAAATTTTTTTTCACAAAAGCATTCGTTTTTATTCTGGTTGTTCAACAGGTGGTTCAAGACTGGCACACAATGTGCAAACACACAAATCATTAAAAGCTAAACAGTGCTACATACACTCCTGGGCAAATAAAATGGGCCAAGCCCAAAACGGCATAATATTAAGCTTTTAATGGTGCTAACAACAAATCATTGGTCAGAAAATTAGCAAGAATGATGCACTCCTGAGAGCTCCTGTGCCACTATTTGCTCGGTTACTTTGGCTGCAATGAACTGTTTGGGGGAAAAGGTAGAAACGGGGAAATTCACTTATATAGTTTTCTTGTATGCAAATCATGATAATGATTAAAATGGTTGATATAAAATTCAAACTAACACATGTCTGGGTATAACATGTCTGGGTGTACAAAAGTTTTCCAAAAATATCTTCTGGGATGTTTTTTGTTTTTCTTAAAAGATTAGTCACTATTTGGTCATCTGACGCACCTGATGCAGCACCTGATGACCAGGATAGAGCGGGGAGAGATCTACAGTATTCTTGCTAATTTCCTGACCAACTATTTGTTGTTAAGACTTTTAAAAGCTTAATATTTTGCCCTTTTTTTCTTTTTCTTTTTGTGCAGGAGTATACATAAAAGACGTGCATGTGATAAAACCCAATTATTATTAATGAATTATACTGTACTATGCTATACTTCCTACAGAGTCCAAAAATGGCACCAGGCGTTAATTGATTATTTGATCATTAGTTCTTTATTCTTTGAAAAAAAGTTTAAGTTTAAACTGTATCTGTAACAAGCAGGTGTAACTCTTCACATCTCTCTACTGAACTGACCAGGACAGACAGAGGGAGAGACAATAAGAGGATAAAGAGAGACCAAGATTCTGCTCATTCATTTAGAATGTATGAGTGTAACATTAACTTGGAATAATTGAAAGCATTTTTTAAAATGCTATAAAGTACTATTATTATGGTAGCGGTATCTATAGCAAAATAAAATTGAAAAAGGAGTTAATTCCATAGCTTTTACAAGACATTTGGATGTTAACTATATCATTTTACCACTTTTATTTAAGATTTAGTTATAAATATGTACTCAATTGGTTCGATATGAATTCATCCCACTCAAATGGCATAATAACTGCCAAAAAGAATGATAAAAATTATTTTCAAAAAATATAACTTTTATCATGTTTATAACATTTTTGTACAAACATTACCTTGCCTACTTTTATAACCATTCATTCTACTTACATCAGTCAGTCAGTAAAACTATATTGTCTTATTTTAAGCAAATAATTTCATAGAGTGTGTGCACTGTGGATTGGTATTCCATCCAGAGTGTATTCCCGCCTCACGCCCAGTGTTTCTGGGATAGACACTAAACAGGATCACGTGGTTACTGAAAGTGAACCCTTTTTGCCTTTGGCTCATATTTACTCTTTTTATATGGCTACTGCTAAGGATGAATTGTTTTCTTTGCATAACCTGATACCCGTTCTCTCACACAAAAGGAAGAATTGGGTCTTAGTAGGTTCTTCTGGAACCATGTGGTCATGATCAATGTGGTCTTGATCAATATTTATAAAGGACACACAGGTTATTGTATCAATGATGTACATAAAATATATATCTCAATGAAGCTACTAATATATTCATATAGCTACACTGCTAGTACAGTCTAGGGTTGTACTTTAGATATTTAAAGACACAATAAAATTATTTAGTTGGAATATAGTAAAGAGTTAAACTAAAGGCTCAGGAGTAAAGCACAATTTGGTAGCCATGGTGTTTCTGTAGGATATGAAATAGAGAATGGGTATTAGTGCATGGAAGGGACAGAGGTGTGTTCCTTTGTGTCAGGTTGCAGCACCATTGTTCACGCAGAACCAACTTTTTGAGATACAGGATATGAGACACACAGTCTATGTTTAAATATCTCTACTACAGACCGCTGCAACATTCCAGCCTGCTACAATAAAACATGGCACTGTTATTTACAATCTGTGCACGGCTGCACCAATTAGCAGCAATTAACACCAGGCATGAAGCACCTGCAGCTTGTTTTTCAGTGAGTGCTGGGCCAAAGTTGGTGGGGCACATGGTGAGAAATCCCCCCCAGCTATACCCGTCTTTCTCTTAAACATCTCAGCATGATCAGTGCAAGGAGCATGGACTGGATCTGTGTTTGTTCTACATGCCAATGACCAGCACAACCTGCAAAACCGGGTAAACAGCTGCGAAGGAGAGAGAGAAGGAAGGCATGGGAGAAGAGGTGGAGTGGATAAGATGAGGAGGAGAACGGATGAAAGAAACAGCTGTATACAAATGACAGGCGTGCATCGCATACGGACACCCGCTGGGAGAGGTCCGTGTGCGGTCATCGAGCAGCTTCAAAGTGCCAGAGCCAGCCGCAATGCACAAAGAGCCTCAAACACTGTTCTCTGTCCTCTCCCTCTCCCTCTCTCTCTCTCTATCTACACAACATTACTGCCTACATTCTGGCACTTGGTACAATGTGGAAAGAAAAGGAGCTGTACTGAAGGATTTGCAATATGAAACTCACTTCTGCACCAACAGGAAAATCCCTGCATTTTATGGCCACCAGTATTGGACAGGGTACAGGAAAGTAATGGGATATTGGATAAGAATAGAAAAAAGGTCATTTTAGTGTTTGTTGAAAAACATTTTAAGAAACATGGGCATACCAAGCGACCTCCGTTTTTAGATAAGGCTTCTGTAGCTTATGTGTATAGAACATGAAAAGTTACACGTAAGGATAGATATCACAGGCTGAAGAGATGAAAGGATGAACAATCCAGTCTATTTGTGCATTTTTGCATCTCTATGCAGTAGCTAGATCACCTACTATAATTAAGAAAGTGGCCCAGTTACACCAGCGATGCCATGAAAAGCGAAACCCAACTAAAAGGTTAGAAGATAAGCATCAATCATTGGGAAGGGAAATAAATAAATAAATAAATAAATAAATAAACCATTTAGAAAAGTTGAAATCACAGCTTCCTGAAGTTTACATGCTTCAAAAAAAGTTTACACGCTTAAACTACAAGGCCTTTATGAAAAAGACTTTGTGAAAAAGAAAACAGCTCTTTACAGATGAATCACAGTTACATAAACATGTTTTTAAATATTCTCAGTGAATTCATAATCCTTCACATCACATGGAAATTCACTATAAATTTTAGTCTGTTACTATTATGATTGTAATGTGACACTTTACTATTGTGTCTTCTGGAAAACAATGTGGTGTTTATATCACCTGTTATGACATTTCGGTTCAATTTTATCTGTACAACACTCTTAACAGACATTCTGATTGCAGACTTACAGAAATCTAGGTCTAGGATTAGATCCCTAACGATCAAGCCGAAGGTAACAGCGGCAAGAAAAATCTCCCCGAGACGGAATGATGAAGAAACCTCGAGAGGGCTCAGAAGGGAATGCACACTCTTCTGGGGGAGACCGGATGGAGTGATTTTGATTATTACAGTTATTAGTATGAAACACATGGTTTGATATCAGGTTAATATTTGATATGGAAGAAGGAACCATAGCTTAGTCATCATTCATACATCACACATTAAATTGTAATCTTACAATAAATCCAATTAAGTTTCAACTGTTTTCTAGAGGGACAACCTAGTGACCATAGTAGTAGTAAAATGATCACAGACATACATTAGTAACCACTTCATGGCCATGTTTTACATAGTATAGTTTTCTTTCATGCCAAAAAAAAAGATCAAAAAAGATTCCTGAATAATACATGCTATACATATAGAAATAATACTTCCTTCCAAATATAGGAGGTGATCTTAAGAGAAGTTCACTATGTGCAGTTCAGTCTCTTTAATCTCATCACAGACGGCTGACCACAGCAAACAGAAAGACAGTCTAAAGCATGAGAGAGGGGCTATTATGCTGAGGGGCAAAACCGTGGCAGAAGGGACTGTATTTGCCATCTTGTGTCTCAACACCAGGCAGTTTTGGATGTAATTCCCTCACCTGGAGAGTGGCTGGGGTGGGGGTATTTACCGGGGATGTGGGGGTGTTGAGGGGGTGTCTGCGAGCTGAAGTGGGTGCGGGTGGTGCGGCTAAGAAGGGGGTGAGTGTTACCAGGAGAAGGAATCGCACCTTCACGACACCCCATAGTAATTACACACTCGAGTGGCTGGACTGTGGAGGAAATTGAAGGCCTGAGCAGGAGCCCAGCTGCCTTGCTCTCCCTCCCCATCAACGTGCCCGTGATTGAGCCTGCTTACACACACACACACACACACACACACACACACACGCACACACACACACACCCTCCACTTCCCTCAATCCTCAGAGGAAATGCCGCTTTGTGTCCTGGTAATGAGATTCTCACACACCAACCTTATTTACCATCCCAGACAGGGGAGCAGCGAGCAGACGAGAACAGAGGAGGAGAAGAGAGGAGAGGGAGTAGTGCGCTGCACAACTTTACCTCTCAATTACAGAGACACTAATCAAACCAGCTCCAGAAGTGTCTCTGTGGTCTCACATCTAATGTACAGCAAATGGAAAAATAAGTTATTTCATAAAATAGTAAGAAATATATAAAAATATAAGATTTTTAGGTCTCACTATGGAACTGCGGACTCTTACTGCAATGACTCATAACTTTACCGCACTGTCGTCTACTTTGGCGGCTGATCACTGGGTAATCTAGATTGAACAAAACACAAACAATCCAGCTAACATTATCTGAATATTCAGTAATGTGTTTTTAAGGGTTCTGAGAAGGCTAGGCTGAAATATTTCCAACACGATGTTCTAAAAACACTGGATGTAATCCAGTTTCAAGAGTTCTTTGGATGGTTGCTTCAAAATTTCTAAAAGGGTTCTACTTGGAAACTTTTATGAAAGGCAAATTCTCTGTTGTACGGTTCAACACAGAAACTTTAAGGACTTCCCAAGAGGATTCTCTTTCAGAAAACATTAGATCTCTAAAACCATTAACTATACAAAGAACTCTTGACTATATTACTATATAAGACTACATTACATCTGATGTTTTTAGAACATTGCACTGTTTTGGTAACATTGTTGGGAATGTATTTGGGAGGTTCTAAGAAGGATAGGGTGAAATATTACCAAAACAACCTTCTTGCAATGTTCTAAAGACATCAGATGTAATACAGTCTTTAAAAAGGGGGGTTTATAGATGGTTTTAGAACATCGCATGATAGTCTTATATTGTTGTTATAATTGTGAATGCATCTGGTAGGTTCTAAGAAGGCTAGACTGAAATGTTCTCCAAACAACGTTCCTTCAATGTTCTAAAAACATGGATGTAATACATCTTTTAAAAAAAGGTTCATTTAGAGATCATTGGATGGCTAATGATTCAAGATTTCTAAGAGAGTTCTTCTTGGAACCTTTTCTGAAAGACAAACCCTCTGTTGTAGGGTTCTACCTTGAAACTTTAAGGACTCTTGAAGGTTTTCCCTCTCAGAAAAGCCTAGAACCGTTAACTATTCAAAGAACTCATGACAAACTCCTTTAAAAAAAAAACTGTACATCTCATGTTTTTAGAGCACTGCATTAACGCTGGTTTAGTAAC
This sequence comes from Pangasius djambal, assembly GCA_022985145.1. Classification (NCBI taxonomy): domain Eukaryota; kingdom Metazoa; phylum Chordata; class Actinopteri; order Siluriformes; family Pangasiidae; genus Pangasius; species Pangasius djambal. The sequence goes on from CM040988.1 coordinate 16,705,656, forward strand.
ATTGTTGTGAATGCATTTGGTAGGTTCTAAGAAGGCTAGACTGAAATGTTCTCCAAACAACGTTCCCCAACGTTACCCAAACGGCCTTCCTTCAATGTTCTGAAAACGTGGGATGTAATGCATGTCTTTTCAAAAATGGTTTCTCAAGAGTTCTTTGGATGGTTTGATTCTAGCTTTCTAAATGGGCTAACATTCAACTTGGAACCTTTTATGAAAGGCAAACCGTGTTTTTAGGGTTCTACTTAATACCTTTATGGGCTCCACAGAGGGACAAACTGAAGAAACATTTTATTGTAGTGGTTGTGAAATGTTTGCATCTGAATGTTCTTAGATTTAAAAAGTTATATTGTATGAACTGCACATCCTTGTGGTATTTACCACTTTGAAAACTAAAATGTTGATGCTTCCCGTTGATTTCCCAGGAAGTTCAGTTTGCAGTCAATGTTAAGTGTATTTAGAATGCAATTTTTGTCTTTTTTCCAACACATCTGGGAGACAACGCTGAGATTCCCAACCATTTTGTCTTGTTTACACTGTCTCGCTGCCATTACACTGTACATCCAGTAGAACCCGCAACACCTTTTATGCAAGCTAGCTAGATCATTAGTCATTAGCTAGCATTCATGCTGGTTGTCTATATTTCTCAATGGATTCCTAAAAATGTTCTCAAATTTAAACAATAGTGAGTGTATCTTTTGTTAGACTATAGCTAAAAATCTGCAGCAACCTTACAGCAACTTTACTTTTTATATTACAGGAACATGCACTTGTTGACTTAAAACTCAACAAAAAGTTCACGAAAACTACTGCTGGCATGTTGCATTCTTGCTTTTTTCAAGTTGGAGTGTATTTGTGATGAAATGTGTTTCTCCAAACTTTTTTTTCCCCCCAACACAAGGTGAGTGAGGCGGCTCACTCAGCCTGCCTGCCATTAGCATGGTGACCAGCAGGATCTTTTTGGCCACCCGGTTGTGTGAGGAGATGTAGTGGGGCGCATTGGCCCCGGCTGCCCTTCTCTACCGGCACAGTGTGAACACACACTTGTCACGGCAGCCTGGGAACGCACACAATTAAACACGTCAGCATGTGGTAACTGCCCCAGGCCAGCCGGGACATGGCTCACACTGCCGCCACGCTGCCCCTGGACACCCCTCTGTGAGAGTGTGTGTGTGTGGGTGTGTGTGTGTGTGGATGCACATTCAAGAAGAGTTGATGATTAAGCTAGCCTGTGCAATATACAAAACAAAGCTTGCGTGTGACCCCAATTTACACCACACCACTCAAGACCCTGCAAGTCAAAAGTAATGGATGCGCTTAGAAACCGTCAGCACGACTCACATTTTTGACTTCCCAGTTATTATATTCACATCTATAGTGATATAACTCTGTCAACTCTCAACCCATAAGCCACAAGTTGGTCTGAGCGATTCAACGGACATCCGCAAGTCTGCTCGGCAACACGTGTTGTTTTTGTTTGTGATCGGCAGAGGCTGAATTACCACGATAATGTGCAAAAAAAAAAAAAAGTCAATTAAATTAACTGTGAAAGGCTATTTATTTTGACCTGAGGATACATTTCTTCTCGGTTCTAAGAAATTATAGGGAAAGCAGCACAGTCCTTATATTGGCAAGAGAACAAAGAAGGAGGCATTGAGTGAAGTGCTTGCATCATACTGCCATCATGTGGGAAGACAAGGTAGCACACCTGTGTGTTGGTATCATCAAAACCGTATAAGATCCATGATGAGCGAAAGTCAATGAAAACCACTGCTGCAAAATTTAATTTTAATTATCATAGCCAAAAATATTTTGTGTAAGATATCAACAGCACCTTTTCTTGTTTTATTAAAAATGCAATCGACAAAATAGTAACTATAACAACTTTACTACTAGGTGATTGTGGTGTATAAATAATAAAAACAATCAAATAATAAAAAGCAACAAAACATAAATAAATAAAAACAGCTAAATTTAATAAATTAATAAGCTTTAATAAATTTTCTTCTCTTTTATTTTCATTTATTATACTTTAATTGCATTTCGGTAGAAGAGATCACAATCAACTAGTATCAAACTTGTTATAGTAACTATTTAGTCTGACTGCATTTTTTAAAATGAAGAAAAGTGCTACCAGTAAAACACAAAACATTTTTCCACATTTTAACACAGTGTAATCTGCTTGGGTTCTCGTTCCAGTACAAAAAAAAAAAAAAAAAGCTCCAACAGCTCCAATTGATATACTGATACATACTTGCCCACTGAGTGTAATGTTTAAATGTTTGAATTATGTTCATGTAATAATTCTGTGATATAATACACACTGAAAGGAGTCTTAAGTCTGTTCTAGGTGACTAAATGTACGAAAAAGAAAATCAACCAATGAAGCCCCTTGCATGAGTGGCAAAATGTCGTCAAGATTAAAACACTAATCCGCAAGATGTTCAGAAAGACCTGGCTGACTGAAAACCATCATACACACAGTTCTTGATTTTGCAGCAAATCTCTAATGCACACACATATGCAAACACACACGGTCATTCATACACACAAACACACACTCATCTGTACTGTTGGTGTTTACAAGGAACACGTTAAATTTGATCAATGAAATCTTTCAAATGGATGTACAGTATGGCACAGCAGAACATTTTCTATCACGAGCACACAGAACTAATCCCACGGCATTGACCGTGCAGGCATACAGGGAGGAAAAACGCCTGGCTTGTAGAGTCTTGTTATCCGTCTACCTGCTGGCTGGAGAACTGGCAGAACAGAGTGAGAAAGGCTTATGCTGCCTCTCTCCTGACGGGCTGCTCTTCAGTCAGTCACACACACTGCTCAGGATATCCTGCAGCTCCAACTGAGTCACACACACGCCCCACAGAGTCCTCATCAGCTTCCAAACCCTGTGTCTTAACTAAGAGAGAGCAAGAACACACACTCAAAGACCCACACACACAGTTATATATTCAGCATGTTCTATAAAGGTTCTAGCTAAGTGTGATCAAATTATATACATATTTCAAATTCATTTTAGAGCAATTTAAAATGAAATACGTAATGAATAAAACACAAAGGGACATGCTGCTATAAACGTCGACTTGTTATTATTAAAGCAGCTCCCACGCCAGCCTATTCTCTCACTCTCTCTCACTCTCTCTCACTCTCTCTCACTCTCTCTCACTCTCTCTCACTCTCTCTCACTCTCTCTCACTCTCTCAAAAACTATGCAACGTGTTATGTTACCAAGAACCCCCCCCCCCAAAAAAAAAAAAAAAAAAACACAACTCTCCATCACTTTACGCTTACAGATTTACCTCTGACTGACAAAGAGTGGACACTGGAGACTCCTTCCAAAAAGGGATAAACAGACATCTCCTCTTAGAAAGCTTCACCATATCAATGACTGCACACATTTATTTATTTTTTTAAAACCATTTATGTGAAGTGTCCACCATACAAGTCCATGTGTTGGCTATTACTATAGAAACGATCGCATATAAAAATGAGTACACTGGTATAGCTGGGATTTGCCTCGCAGCCGGAACAAACTGTCAAAACTGCTGCGATAGAAAATTAAGAATTAAACAGTGCTAAAACAGAGGTAGAAATGATATATGAAATGTACAGTATAATAAGGATGCATCATGAGTTTTACCTAGTCACAAACCTTTTTACTGCTTCCCGATCTTCTAACCGGCCCAGCAGAAATGTGACTTATGAAACAGCACTGTGTGATATGGAAATGAGGTTTACTGCACTCTGAGCATGTTAATGATGCTAATCCTGGGATTACTGGCACATTTTCAAGGTGCAATTACATCACCAAGTGTTTGGGATCACCGCAACCAGAGACTCTGCTTCGGGTTAATCCTGTCACATTCATTATCAGGCCAGGTGGAGAAGCGTCATCAGAGCTGCTGTGAAATGACGCCGAATTAAAGAGCTTTGTATTTCAGAAAATGGATGTAGATCAACCTCAGATTTGCTGGTTCCAAGAACATCAGACATTACAGGCCATATGTTACAAAGCATATGGGTGCTGCCTTGAGCATTATCCTTATAGCTTGGGCGGAAAGGTTTTTAACCAGTCTACCATTTAATCCTAGCACATTCTACATGCAAACACTAATCATATCATGATGTGTAACAGTACTAATTCACTTGAGTAAAAGTAAAACTAGCCATCAAGAAAATTACTCATGTAATTTAGTGGAAAACTACTTGAGTAATTGCTTTACAAATTCCTTTTTTTTTTTTTTGTCTACGATTAACACGACTAATCTGTATAACTGTGTAACCTGTATATCTAAGGAATGCATTTTTGACCAATTATATTAATTAGCTATGCTGAACTAAAAACCACATGAATCGTCAAGGTAACATTAGCTGGCTAGCTAACCTATACAAATGCTTTTGGAGTTTCTGTAGCTTGCTAGGTTCATTAGCCAGCTAGCTCATGTTAATTCATACATGTTTCTAGCTGTATCTAACAAAGATGCCCTTACACATTACACACCTGGGTGTTACACAGGCTGTAGCAGCATTTAGAGACATCGAACACAACAGGCAAATCGCTAACAAACGTCAAAGTGACATTTGAAGTTTAATGCAGAGCTTTCATACTGTAAAACATCAAAAGATATGGCTAGCTAGTCTAGCTCACTCAGCTAGCTAATTGCTTAGCTGTACAAGTTAACCCAGGTTGGAGGTTGAGCTGTGAAATGCTGATATCTCCACTGGTTTTTGGAGGCCATTATCACACCATTTTATTTGAATGATTTAAATGAATTTGGGGCAGGGATGCTCATCTGTCTTTGCAGTCTCAGGCATTGATGCTGCTGACTAAGCATTTGGCACCTGAAGTGTAGTTTCCGCAGGAAACTGCTTTATTTTAATTGGGTCTATAAATTCGTACATGCATTGGCTTACGTCTTCCAGGTTAAATGCATTTTTTTTTACTCTGTTACTATGATAAATACATGTAGTGAAGATAAAAAATATTATTTAAAAATAAATGATCATTATTATTTAAAAATAATTTTTAAAATATTATGATCCATCCATTCTCTGTACCGCTTATCCTACTCAGGGTCACAGGGAGCCTAGAGCCTATTCCAGGGTATTCAGGGCACAAGGCGGGGACTACCCCTGGGCAGGGTGCCAAGCCATCGCAGGGCACAATCGCACACACGGTCACACACTATGGACAATTTGGAAATGCCAATCAGCCTACAACACGTCTTTGGACTTTTTTTTTCTAATGTCTTTGGAAGAGGCCGGAGTGCCTGGAGGAGACCCCCGAAGCACGGGGAGAAGCTCTGCACACACACAGCAGAAGTGGGATTTGAACCCCCAACCCTAGAGGTGCAATCCAAACATGCTAAACGCTAAGCCACCATGCTCCCCAACTACTATGATAAAAAGTAAAAGTACTATGACTTAATAATACTCAAATGAACCATGTATTCAAGAACTCTAATGAGAGTACATGTAGCTTGTTACTCTCGTGTCTACGCTTCTTATTTTTATATACATTATTATCCCGCACCTTCACATGAGAAGTTAAAAACTACTGAATGGACAAAATATAGTCACTGAAGTGTTTTCCACCAAACATACAACACAGCAGCACTATAAGGGCAAAAAATACACACATGAATATGCAAAAGGATTGGCACTCAGTCTATTTAACGTGCTAATCACCTTTCTGTTGAATTAACAGCTGTTATACACAGTGCTGCTCTTGTCATGTGACGTTGTACAAACACAAAGTGCAGCCAGTAAAGTGTGTTTACTACATAAATAGCACATTTCAGGTCTGATTGAATTTTATCGTATTAACACAATAGACGTAACTTACTTAATGAAGTCTCCACCACTATAAATATTTGATATAATAGCTCACAACAGAAACTGATCCAAATACTTTCTAAAAATATCATTTAAGCCCTATTCGCAGAGTTGGTTTCTCAGGGTGGCATCTGTAAGAAAATGTCTCTACTAAGAAATATAACATTAAAACCCTAACTAACTTCTAGTAGGTTTCTTTTCCTATGTTTCATATTTGTGTCACACATGGAGATATGATCATTTTGTTGATGGTTTCTGATAGTAAGTATTCTATCACTATTTCAAAACAAAGTCAGACCTGTTATTAATGCATATGATTCTTAAAGTAGTTTAACCCTTTCTAGCAGTACACTGGCATTCCACTCCGCCGGCAGAAGGGAAATTGACTTATCAGACATTTTCAATTTCAAGTATAAAAAAATGAATTATTTTATCGCCGCAAGTCGGTTATAAGATTAGTCAGGATGCTGTTGGATTTCTGTGTGTAGAGTATCGTGACTCTGGTGAGCAGGGTGATATGAAAGAGGAGGGGTGCAAGCTTGCCAAACAATTCACAAATCTCCACAGTAACATTGGTACAGAGATAAACCAGACAGCATAACTAAAGATTTTTTGATAGTAAAACATTGTATACAACTCCCTCAATGAAATTATAAAATTTAAACCTGGTAGGCTAGGTTAAAAAAAGAAATACTTAGGAAAAACTGCAAACTCTTAAAGCTCTGAATGTCTACTTTCATATGAGCCTTTAACCACAACTGTGGAGTGTGAGATCACAAATAAATTCAATGCTGAACACGGGTACCCCCAAAACAGGCACAAATTCCATTTTTTTGGCCTTAATGATTTATATGGTATGAAAGAGCAAAAAGATTTTTAAACAGTGTACAGCATTAGTTTTCTCTTGCTCTCTGATTTTGTATTTGATTATAATAATTTACAATAATAACACAACAGAAAAATCATAAATGTCATACTGCAGAATAAATCAAATGTTTATTAAATCACTAGATATATAAGGTTTTCTAAGATGAATAGTCATTTTAATGTTGCAAAGTCCTCTGTGATGTGCTCATAAGCCCATAGCTGATTTTCAGACTTAACAAACAAATTGAAGGAAAACAGAAGAACTTTCACTAACATGTGCCCAGATAACGTACAAGCACTCATACACCGAACCTCAGTGTGCTATTTTGAAGTTGGTCCAAATTTTGGTACTGCTTTTAGGGTTTAGTTCTAGAAAATAAATTAAATTCTGGATATAACCGTCTTTGGTAAAAGATGTGTTGCTATTTTACTGCCTGCATGAAAACTGACTTACTGATATGTTCTACATATAACCATAGTGCTGCTGAATGATTGATTCTAACTGATCAGGTAGGGTTGATTAATTCAAACCACAGGTCTGAAATGTCATTTCTATAGTAACAACACTCATTTGCAAACATTTTTTAAAAAGAAAAACACATAACTGGTGATATGGTGAAGATTTGTGTAAGGAGATATCTATTTAACGTTCCAATTTCTCAGTAATATGACAAGCTGCTTAGTTTCTTTTTTGTTTTTTAATCTTTCTAATTTCAAGAGAGATAAAATAGAGTAGTGGAGGAACTGTAAACAGTTACAAAGTATGACATGTCCCTCATTAATAAATTAAAAACTGTAGTCATTGGCATAAGAGGGATAAAACACTTCTGGACATGCAGTTACTGGAAAATGATCAATTTCAGGGTGGGAATGGCCCTCCTCTTCACATCATATCATCCCAGTGTTGATTATTTTCCTATAGCAGCATGCCTTGTCATGCTTTATTCCTTAACACAACTTTTTCTGCTGAGAAATCCAGCTTGCCCTGACCAGCTACCAGCTGCCAAAACACAGACCAGGTTGGCCAAACCAGTAAAACATTTTTGGCAGCTGGTAAGTGCTGGTAGAAAGCAAACTACATCATGCTACATGTTAGGCAAGTTGTTTTTAAGAAAATAACACAGCAGTAAGGCAACTTGAAAATCTCAAGCAGTTAGTGATCAATTTAATTAAGTAGTAAGGAAGCTGGAAAATAACTTACCAGCTGGCAAAGACGGTCTAGCAACTTGACCAGCTACTAACTTGACCCATTACTAACTTGATCAGCTAGGCCTGTACTATGGTTACTGGTAGCTGGTCAGAACAAGCTGAAATTTTCAGCAAGCAAAGTTGTGTTAAGGAATAAAGCATGACAAGGCATGCTGTTACAGGAAAATCATCAACACTGGGATGGTGTGATGTGAAGAGGAGGGCCATTCCCACCCTGAAACTGATTAGTTTCCAATAACAGCATGTCCAGAAGTGTTTTATTCCTCTTATGCCAAAGACTACAGTTTTTAATTTATTAATGAAGGACCTCAGATCTTATACTGACAGGATACTAGATTTGTATTACCTGATTTTGTCTTGTAAAGAATATCAGCGAGGTCATTCATCTCTGCTGTAGTTAGTACAGTAGCGTGGGTCTGGGAACGTAGCCAGTTAAATAGCCGTGACCGGAAATGGGCGTGGCTTACGTTATTCATTTCGATGCAGGCTAGTATGTGTTAGCTAGCTACGTAATTTGGCTAGCTGTCTGAAATCTAGCGTTAGTAGTACTGTCATGGTCACAGATGCTATTAAAAAGGATACGGTGTTAATTAGATAGATTGATAAAAGCAGAGTCAACACAGCGACCTCGACCAGAGAGTGATATAACAGACTTTCACGGTAGGACCCTGCTAGCTAAGCTAGCCTAACACTTAGCTAGCTAGCGTTTTTGCTTGTTGTTTTTTTTAATGCTAAGAACGTTAACGGTGATTTCAGCCGTATATGGACAGGATACTCAGAACTGCACGAAAATGTTTACAACAGTTTAGCTAATTTATTAGTAAAGCAATTCTCCGAGGTAGCCTTGTAGCTCGAGCAAGCTAGCTATGCAGTTAGGCATGATAGCTAACTTTTAGCATGTATGCTAAATACCAGCTAAGGAGTGGAGTTAGTGGGAGGAAAGTTCAAGAAACCTCTGGAAAGATGGCTAATGTTATGGCAGAACTCATTACACAGAAGCCAGAAGCTGTACTGTTTCCCATCTCTTTCCTCTTTCACTTCAGAAAGTTAACTTCAGCAAAGCAGGTTGTTTTGTGTGTCTGTAGTCGTGTGTAATTCAATAATTTAATATATTTCGTATCTAGTTTCCTGTTCTTGTGGCTGGCAGCAGCATGGAGGAGCAAGAAAACAATATGATAGACGTCACTGTGAAAACTCTGGACTCTCAGAGCAGAAGCTATGCTGTGAGAGCACAGGTGAGTTAACTGCTACTTTCTTTAACATTGGTTTATCAGAGGAAGTCAAGTCAAGAAGGCTTTATTTCTCTATTCCCATTCCTCATTCCTCTAATCACAGACATATGTCATGTTAATGATGCTACACAATATTAGACAAGAGTACAAGTAACACAGCGACAGACAATAAACACAGAATATAGATTGTACAGTAAACTAGTCCATGAAGCATAGCCAGGGTGTGTGGTGAAAATCACGCTGTCATCAAACAGATTATTTTTATTATTATACATATTAGCCTGTTTGACTGGCCCTTTGATTTTTGATTTTTGAACTCAAAACACGAGTAGATAGATAAATAACGACCAATTGGACGTCCTGTCTCTGAAATCTTTAGTAATAAAAAGCACTATGGCTATAATAAATATACAAAATATTATCGTACATATTCAAATAATTTATATGAAGTGCATCTCTAGGCTAGTGAGGGGCCTCGTGGAACTTATTTGTGTTAAATGTGTAGTAGGTAAGATTTGTGAAAAATGTGTCTCTATTGGTTAAATGGGTGGAGCTGAATAAGATTTGAATGATTTTTTTTTTTTTTTTTTTTTTACTCATTGAATCCGCCTCCATTTGCACCCATGCACACACAGCTCCACCCCTAAAACCTACGGAGGTTCAACTAGAGTTAGTATTAGTAAGGCTTCAGTCATGACGTCACTTTCAAGCACACCCGGACATTCGACTGCTTGAAAGCCAAGTTACAAGTCTATAAACATGCAACGTCTCCTCATAATGATTTATGAGGTTGTGAAGGGGCGTTGGGGGTGTGTGTCTGTAAAATCGCTGACAAGAGGCCGGTCCAAATTCAGAGAAAGTTCCAGACCAGAGGGCAGGTTTTCAAACCTAATTCGAAAACATGCTATAATTAGCATGTGGTCTTTAGTGGCATCCAAGATTTATTTTGATGAAATGAATTTCTGAGTAATGAAATTCTGAGTTGCCTTTTTTTCATTTAGACTTCTTTCATTCACTTTGGAAAGTATTGGAATGGCAAGGCTAATTTTTTTTTTTGTGCTATACACCAAAGACATTTGGCTTTGAGATCAAAAGATGAATGTGAGACGATAGATCAGAATTTCAACGTTCGTTTCTGGATATTTACGTCTAGATGCGTTAAACAAATTAAAACAACTTATTAAGTGACACCTTTTCATTTTACTCCCTAGATCACTGTGAAGGAGTTTAAAGAGCACATATCTCCCTCAGTGGGAATACCTGTTGACAAACAGAGGCTGATCTACCAGGGGCGAGTGCTTCAGGACGAGAAAACTCTGGCAGAATACAGTAAGTGTGTTCAGACATTTGCTTTAACAGGCCTGTTTAGAACCGGTTGCTTTGTACAGTTTGTCCTTAAGGGGTGTCCCAGAGGTTGACAGCAAGAATGAACCAAATTTGGCACACATCTAGGGCTTTCATAGCTGCAGAATAAAAGCTACACTGCTGTTTTGCTGACATTTAGCAAACCTAAATTTCGTGATCCATATTTGTAAAAGTTTGTGGACACCTGGCCATCGCACCCATATGTGTTTATTAAAAATCTCAATCCAGATTTAGTGCTCCTTTACTGTTATAATAAGCTCCACTCTTCTGGGAAGGCTTTCCACTACAATTTGGAGTGTGGCTGTGGAGGTTTGTGTCCATTCAGCCACAAGAGCATTAGTGAGGTCAGGCACTGATGTTGGATGAGGAGGCCTGGTGTGTAGTCTGTGTTCAGTGGGGTTGAGGTCAGGGCTCTGTGCAGGACACTTGAGTTCTTCCAGACCAACCTTGGCAAACCATGTCTGTGTTAACCTCGCATTGTGTACAGTGGCATTGTCATGCTGGAACAGGTTTGGGCCTCCTAGAAGGGAAACCTTAATCCTACATCTTACAAAGACATCCTATATAATTTTGTGCTTCCAACTTTGTGGCAACAGTTTGAGGAAGAACCACATATGGGTGTGATACTCAGGTGTCCACATACTTCTGGCCATATAATGTATTTTTGGCATATTGCCCACCACTCCTGACAACCAGGGAGCACACATTTCTTTTTTTTTATTTTATTTTATTATTTTTTTTTTTACATTTACCTTTTTTTAATATGATATGCATACAGGAGCGCTTAGGATTGATAGATATAATGCCAACCTGTAAAGATGGTATTATTTTATTTTTTTCCAGATAATGTTTTTCACTCAGTGAATATCATGTATATTTGCATGATGTATAAATAATGCATCCGTGAATGATGCAAATATCAGTCTTAGCTTCCAAAGCACACCTAACTAGTTTTTTATTTGCTTTCTAGCATTAGGCCTTTCTACTAATGAGTTTTTTTTTTTTTTTTTTGATAATATAGCAAACAATAATGCTGTTTTTAAGATGTATTTGTAATTGGATTCACTGAAGCTTGCAGATAGCTGTTGATTACTCAGGACAAATCTTCATTTTCTTTTGATCATGGCATTTGATATGAAAGTAGAATGTTTCTGTTCCTGTGTTTGCAGATGTAAATGGTAAAGTCATTCACCTGGTGGAGCGAGCCCCACCCCAGACAACTCAGTCAGGATCAGGCTCGGGGGGAGTACCCGGGACTTCAGGAGGCTCACAGAGCGGAAACACCACAACTCCTCAGGCCATGCCTCACGGAGCCACACATGATCGCAATGCTAATAGCTACGTTATGCTTGGTACTCTTAATCTCCCAGTGAACGTCATGGACCCCCAGCAAATTCAGGCATGGACAAGGGCTTTCTTTATTGGTCAAAAGTAAAGATGTCAGGTGTTTTTTGTTTTTTTTACATAGTACACACCATGTCATACGTGCTAAAATGACTGCCTGTGAATAACCTGAGTAAAAAATAGCCATGTTTCCTGTAGACATTTTACTGGCTGAAATGGAATTATGCTGATGAAATTTTAATGTCATTTGCGTATGTCTTTTCTCAGATGTCTATCCAGCAGATAATGGCGGGCCTCGGGGAGGGTGTTAGGAATACACGAGTCAGCAGCAGTAATGGGGTATGAGTGCCATTTAAACATTTAAAACCACAAGTCTCCGTTCAAAGTAGTACACACAATGATGTGTGTATCTTTCTCTGCTAGAACAATGGCTCAGTGAATGTGAATGTTGATATGGATCAGACCCTGCAGAGTGAGCCCAGGCTGCGGCTGCTCCTGGCTGAAAACTTGTTGCGAGACACCGTTGCCCTGATTCAGAGACTGGAGGTACTGAGAATCTCTGAAGCACATTTCACATCACGCTCAGTGAATGAATAACTAGTTGCCGATTTGTATTATGGGCTAGTTATTAAATTAGTGCCGTCGAACAAATCCCGTAGGTTTGCACGCTTGAGAATAGCTGACTATTCACACACTCAATATCTGGCCTTACTGTGCTTATAGGGTCAGCCCATGGATGGTTCCTCAGCTCAGGATTCTGCACCGCCTCCTTCTTCCTCCACCTCTACACCTTCTCCTTCTGTCCAGCCCATGGACACATCTCCCCCTCCACCCAGCTCACCTCCATCATCCTCTACGTCCACTCAGACTGATAATGCACCTCCTCCTCCTTCAGGCCCCAAGTAAGGATAGACACTGAAACTTTTGGAAACAAAATTTGGAAATTGGAAAATGTAGAAAATTGTGTGTATTGCACAAATTGTTCTATAGAAATTTTTCCTGGAAATAGTTCTTAATAAGTTATTGGTTGCAAAAAGTGTAGAAGTGTATTGAAAGTGTATTAATTCTTTCTTTTTAGTGCAACAAATTCCCGTATTTTATTATGCATATTATCAAAGAAGTTATTGTGAAGTCCTACAAAGCCTCATACAACAACACCCTCCTGTGGTTCTGTCCATCATTTGACCAGAAAATTAATGTTATAATGAATTTTCACTGCTTATGTACAGTAAAGTGGAGTAAGTAACAAGCAAACTATTTAAGGACTCTTTCAGATAAATGAACTTAAAATTGAAGATGTGCAATATGACAAAAATATCATGATACCTGACGATTAGGTTTCTCTAACAAACTGGCAGCAAAACAGTAGTGTTGCATTTAAACATGTTCAGTGATACTTTTATTTAAAAAGAGGAAAAATCTGAATTTGTAATTGCTCTTAACAGACATAGTAATTGCTCATCCCTATTATGAGCAAAATCTCATATTGCTCATCCCTACTTGAGATGACAATTTTTGGTTGAGTTGATAATTGCCTGCTACTGTTTCAGATCTGGTAAGTATCTGCTCTTGCACTAAGACTAAACTGAGGGTTTCCAGACTGTTGGTTCTAGATCATGTAAGGGTATCTAAAATAATAAAAACGCATTGTAATGTTGTTTGAATTGTGTATTCATGCTCCCATCAGCCACCCCAGCCCTGCAGAAATGGTTGAGATGTTAGGAGAGCTGAGAAGAGTAGAAGAGAGGCTCCAGCCATTCATCCAGAGAGCTCACTCCATCCTGGAGGCAGCCACCACTGCTGATTACAACAATAATGTATGTCATGGCCACCTAGTATTCAATTAAAGATACACTTTTATTAGCCTATTAGATTATTCAGTGAATGTTTCATGTGTGTATCAAATATCCATTTAATATTTTTCTATATGATTAGATCAGTAGTTCATATCAAAGCTCTTCACACCCTGGTATAGCTGTGAATTACACAGTACATGCTGAAAATGATGGTTGAGCTTACATCAGTATTAAACATTTATCAGTTATCTTATTATTATTGTTATTATTATTATTATTATTGGGTCAAAGATGTGCTAAAGGAATATATTTTTTTTAATTCCTTTTATTTTTTATTCCCTATTTCTGTGCCAGTTACACTGCCCTCCAAAAGTTTGGAAACGCCTGAACAAAATAGGGTTTTTGGGCAATATCAGCATAAATCCTCTTTAGTTAGTGACCATTTTGCATTGATAATAAGGGACAACACAAACTATGAAAACATATTTTATTAAATAAAAAGTTTATGAACATAAACATGAACATAACATAGAAAAATACTCAAATTTTG
>CM040988.1:16719971-16781148 GCA_022985145.1 Pangasius djambal
GTGTTGTCCCTTATTATCAATGCAAAATGGTCACTAACTAAAGAGGATTTATGCTGATATTGCCCAAAAACCCTATTTTGTTCAGGCGTTTCCAAACTTTTGGAGGGCAGTGTACTTCCCGTAGATAAACAGTATTGTATAACTGTATTGCTCATTTCATTAATTAAATGAGAGAAATGGTTTCAATGCAGACACAGGAGAGAGAGGAGGACCAGCATGTTCTAAACCTGGTGGGAGAAGCTCTTCGGCTCTTAGGAAATGCTCTGGTTGCCCTGAGTGATCTGCGCTGTAATCTGTCAAGCGCACCTCCCCGTCACCTGCATGTGATCCGGCCCATGTCTCACTACACTTCCTCTGTTCTGCCACCAGGTGGAGTGCATCACATGCCTATACAAGTAAGACCAAGTCTCCCTTTTATAAACAAGAAGCAAAGCCTTTCCAGGATTCTAATAGCCACTGAGATAAGTAAATGAATTAATAGATAAAAGGGCTACTGTTTGAAATCTTTGCTTTTTATGAGCGTTGCTACTATGTCACTACAATATTTTACATATTTGTATCACTACCATAGCATAAATCTTACACAAACAGATAGTACTGTGTATAAAGTTATTTACTTATTGTTAAATCTAAAATAAATTGAAAGCAGAATGCATGCAGTATTAATTTTGAGGCCACCGTGGTAGTGGTTAGCTTTCAGAACTTTACTTGCAACATGCTGTAGGTTCAGACAGATCAGTGTTACACTAATAATGAAGTCAGTAGTGAGATATCCATGCAAATATTGAGGGAAAGTTTACTTTTTTATATCTGGAGAAACCTTGATTGATCATATATTCTTATAGGTTAATTTGGGGACCACAGTGACCATGTCAACTAACGGCAGACCACAAGCTGAGAGTCACCCTCAACCTGCTGACCAATCAGAACAACAAGGGCAGGGACAAACGCCCACCCCACAGCCAGGTATGGCCAATCACCATGCTGGACAGCCAGGGCCCAGAGTGATACGCATAAGCCATCAAACCATGGAGCCAGTGGTGATGATGCAGATTAACATTGATGGTGGGTCTTTCGTGTGAGTGGGCATGTAGGTCTGTGTATGTACATGCACATATGTGCCTGCCTGTACGTGCATTAACATCACAAACACACGCTCGTGTGCAACTTTAAAATATACATCTAATTTTGTGTTTCAGATAATGGAAGCAATGCCCAGGCCCCTGGACAACAGAATGCTGCTGGTAGTGGACAGCCTGGTAAGAGATGAACACCTTTCACACAGCTGCATACGTTTTTAATTAGCCAGTAGTCACAATGAGGGTTTGATTGCAAACAGTACAGCTTTACGTCTTACTTATGATTTTAATGTTTCTCTGTATTTCCCTCCCAGGCACCACTCCTATACAGATACCTGGTTTACCTCCAGAATTCATGCAAGCCATTGTAAATCAAGTTACTCAACAAGCTATGGCCATGGCAAGTGCTGCCGCTGCTAGTCAACATGGACAACAAACCCCAAGCCCTGCCACAGGTCCTGCCTCTGCCGGTACAGGTCCCATCCCTGCCGGTACAGGTCCCATCCCTGCCGGTACAGGTCCCACCTCTGCCGGTACAGGTCCCGCCCCTGCTGAAACAGGTCCCGCCCCTGCTGGCACAGGCCCCACCAGTACTGGCACAGGCCCCACACCTGTTGGTACAGGCCCTGCCGCAGCTGGTACAGGCCCTATTCCCCCTCCCTTTGCCCCTCACCCACATCAAGCTAGGTTTGTATTCACCTTGCCTTCCTTTCCTCACCGCATGGCAAATCCTTCCTTCACCACCAGGGGAACCACCATCAATCTGCGAACTGCTGTTCCTCCTATGATGGGCCAACATCCAGGCCAGGTTAGCACCTTAACATTCAGTGTATCATAGAGAATAGTTACAAACATGTAGTAACCATCAAAGACACTCTAAAACATAGAATAATTCTACTAGTTTATGTTTATAGTTCATGTACCAGTTAAATTTCTTCTGTGTATATTTCTTTCTTTCTTTCTTGCAGGCTACACCCATGAATCCAGCTGCTATTAATCAAATGATTAGTGGAATGATGGGACAGCTCTTGACCGGGGGTTCAGGCCAGATGAGTATGTTTACAATATGTACAGTTCTCTGCTTTCAGAATAAACTGAATACAGACAACATTTGCAGTATGCATTAATACTTCTTTTTTTTATTTCTACAGCCAGTGAGGCCACTACCTCCTCCTCGTCCTCCTCCTCCTCTCACACATTCACATTTTCCACCTCATCTTCCTCTTCTTCCTCTTCATCCTCTTCCTCATCCTCATCCTCAACCTTTCCCCCATCATCTGAATCTACCACCAGTGCCTCAGGAACCACACACTCCACAAGCACCACTGCAAGCACTGCTCCCCAGCCTGGCCCACCCCCCGCACCTGCTCAGGGGGCTCCCCTACTGGGCAACTTGGACCAGCTTCTAGGCTCTGTCCTCGGAGGGGTGGCTGCTGCTGGCCAGGCTCCAGGAGCAAATCCTTCTGTTACTGTGACCATGCCAGGAATACCTGCCTTTATTCAGGGAGTCACTGACTTCATACAGGTCAGAAAGCAGTTCAGTATTAAACATGTTTACCTGTGTAGCTGTTAGTAGATCTTACTAACAAACCATGTCAAAAAAAAGCAAGTGAAATTTACATTTCTTACATTCAGCAGATGATCTTATCCAGATTGACATACAAAAGTGCTTTATAGTCTTCATCAGAAAACATCTTCATGCTAGTAAAATACGTCAGGGTCTAACAATCCCATCAGAACAAGACTGCTTATTAAATTAAGTGTTAATGTATTAAATGCTGAATATAAACATTACACAGTTAAACATTACACTGGTAGATTCAAATAAGTAAATATGCCACTGCAGGATGCAACCAAACAGTTAAAACATGAATGGAGCTTGTGAATCATTGCACCAGAGTCTTTAGCTAAGCTCATTAATATCACTGTTATTTAGGTTTAATTAATTGGAAAAGCCAAAACTCCTAACCTAAGGTGGGAAACATACATAGATTTCATAAATGTACATTTTATATTGTATTTCTGTCAGTACTGGAACTTGAACTCTTCTAGCCACAAGAAAAGAAAGCTAGCTATTGAGCTTCCACTGCACAAACTATGCCATAATTTGATCTTTTATCATGGACCAAATGTGATTTAAAATGTGCATTCAGGCTTCTCTATGGCAATTTGTGTATACCTATTTATCAGGCCTCACAACAGAGCCATGTTCAGCCCCCCACAGCTCAACCATCAGGCCCCACTCCTACACCTCCAACTGCTGAACCACAATCAGAGCCTGCAGAAGGTGCTGCAGCTGAGGAAGTCCTGAACACAGAGCTGTTCACTGGGATAGTGCAGGGGGTCCTTTCCACTATGATGGGCTCTCTAGGTGCCCCACAAAACAACACTGAGAGCATTGCTCAGTTCATTCAGAGACTCTCCCAGACCAGCAACATTTTCACCCCCAGCACAGGAGAAGCCATGGGTGAGAGTTTGTCCAATAACAGTTTGCACTTCATGTGCCCATTATAAGCATTTATTTATGTAGTTGCTTTTGGGCCAAGTGTTTAATAAAATTTGTTAACTAATAATCTTGCATAATGTCTGGAAACGGACATCTGAAATATTGAATTTCAAGTTTACTAAATATCAGATTTTATTCTATAATTGAGATAATGATAGCCAGTCATTATATATCTCAATTAAGCGTATCAGAATTATTTTTGACTCTCATACGTAGATTCTCATTTGTTGAGAGGTTTCCGATTTTGATAATACAGACAAACTGCATGTTGTTTCTTGAGCTTAATCTTTTATATAATACTTCAGCACTCCAAACCTAATCTCTATTCATCACATCAGTAGCATAAGAACGAATATACATATTCTAGCATTCTAATATAAATATTCTTGCCCCAAAGCTCACTTAAAACAGAAGCCCAAGGGCAGTTGTTGAATTCCGTTACTAAGCGTTTAAAATATGCAGCTATATAATGCAAATTCAAAACTACAACTATTAAGGTTTTCGGAGTAGATGGAAGTGAGAGAATGTATTAAACAGTATTCATCTTATGTTGTTTTTCAACCACTGGTGTGATAGATTCAAAAAAAAAAAAGTCATTCTGGTTGCACTTTCATGGAGAGTTTGTGTTCTCCATGTGGAATCAGACTCGTACACATCAGTACCACATGACCACAAATTCTTCCCTCTCCGAACAGACAGTTCTACAGATTTCAAGCTTAAATGACGAAAAGCATTCATTAAAGCATTTTATAAATAAGGCTTGTTTTTTTTTTACGTAAACTTTTACTGACTGTCCAGTAGTTAAATATGATTCTAGTCAATAGGTTTTACATTCAGAAAATACTACATCACTTGAGTTTTTTTTTTTTTTTTTTTTTTAAATAGAAAGCTAACTGTCTGCCTGTGTGTGTAGGTTTCTTTGGCGACCTGTTGACTCTTGTGTGCCAGAACTTCTCCATGGTGGACATGGTGCTGCTGCTCCATGGTCAGTCTCAGCCACTAAGCCGTATCCAGCCCCAGCTAGCCCAGTTCTTCTCCGAACACTATCTGCAGGGCAGGGAGCCTACTGAAGCAAACATAGCAGTACGTCACACTCTGTATTTCTTCTATGCACCTTTCATTAGCAATATCTCATAATGATTCCTGTCAGTATGTCACGTCACCCTCATTGTTTATTTTTCTTGTCCTTTTCTCAACCAAAGGCAGCTGCTGATAATCTAATTGGGGAACTAGATGAATATATCGCAGAGAGTTTCGTAAGTGAATCAAGCCAGTTCTGAATGTTACTGTACATACATGGAATATTAAAATATTTATTGTGCATGTCTTTGTTCTTATCTCTCGCTCTCTCAGTCGTCAGTTACAGTACGGGATGGGGTGGACATCACTCAGACAAACCGATCTTTTCTAAGACAGCAGCTTACTGACATTGCCACACACATTCTTCAGTGCACAGGTATGTCCAGAAACACTTATGTACATTATTTATACAGTTCACTTCTGGAGGTTAAACAAGGCAATTCAAATGAAAGACTTAAAGCTGCAGATGTTTAAAAAAAAAAAAACTACAGCTAGATAAGATGAAAAATGTATGGCTCCACTTTCCTTCTACCTGAGTCATCCTAGAACTTGTACATTGAAAATGCCTCACAGATGATCTTCACAAAAGCCAAAGATACACTTATAAGCCGGCTAGAATGCAGAGAGATCACCAAGAATCTAACACTGAAAAGCAGAATTTTTCTTTTTTCTCCCCCAGCTACACAGAAGCTTCTGCTTGGTTATCACCATGCAAGCCTGCATCCACACTGACATTGCCCATTCTTAAACCAAAATATTTAGCGTAGTGTATATATACACTTATTCATTCGGCAGATTCTTTTATCCAAAGTGATTTGTAGGGCAGGATATAATCCAAGCAGAAAACAGAGCAGTTGAGGGATAAGGACTTGCTTGAGGGCCCAAAAATTTTTGAATGCAGATCCTTTGCTGTGATGTATAACCCAAAGTATGTATGCTGATGTGTTGGTTATGTTTAAACTCTTATTAGATCACACGTTTGGACCGCACTTGCTGCAGCTGTGTAACCGTGCACTTTTTGAGTGTTTGGCCCTCAATCTGTACTGCCTGAGAGGAGAGCAGGCTGCCCTTACTGCAGTCATCAACAACCGCATTGTCAGTACTCTAACTATGAAGTCTCTCTTCCACAAACAGTATACTTCCTCCTGATTATGTTCTAAGCACCTTCCCACTGTATCTCACTCTATTCCTCTCCAGAGGACCATGTCAGCAGAGGTGAACCCTAGTGTAGTGAACTGGTTGACCAGTATGATGACTATGAGACTGCAGGTCATTCTGGAGCACATCCCAGTCACAGAGGAGCAAATCCTGCATTACATTGTCCACACTCAGGTGAGAGTGTCTTATCGCGCCAATACACAAACATTTGTACTTGTACATGCACACAGTCCTGATATCCTGAAGCGTCAGGACTTCTGTGTAAAATGGAATATCCTCTGTGGTATACCAAACAGCAATTGCTATACAGTAGTTAGAAATTTTAGTTCAAGTATTATAATACATTTCTGTTTTGCAGCATTAACATTATTAGAGTTTCTAGTGCAATATACTCCCATATGACAAATGTTAATTAAAAAAAATAATAATGAGAAACAGCTATGCACCATTGATTAAGCAATGTTTGATTCTTGTTAATCAGTAACATCTGAAAATGAAATTTCATGTTAGGGTGAAGAAGCAAGAGAGGCACATGAGTCAGAAAGTCATCCTATGGAGGTATGTATATTTATACAGATGGAGAAACGGTTGGCTTTCCAGAATTACTTTAGGTGTGTCTGTGCACAATACTGTACAATATGATCACTGTATGGACTCTGATTATTTGAAATCTAAGCTCTAACCTCTGTCTCATCCTCAGATGGATGACACTCTCTCACCCACTCCAGCTACCACAGCAGAGGAGGCCATGGTAAGCTCCCAGGAGGAAGGGGCAGTTGGGGGTTCAGCTGGAGAGACGGGGGAAGCAGCAGGTGGAGAGGAGCCTGGAGAAGAAGCTGAGGCCTGGGCAGCTGCTTTACCTCCTGTAAGCCTTCCGTTCTGCTCCTTATTCATTCTGTCTCCATACTGTTTGTGTGGTAAATAGCATAACAAATGCTTTACCTCATTCTGTTGCAGGAGTGGGTGCCCATCATTAGACAGGATATAAACAGCCAGAGGAAGATGAAGGCCCAGCCTCCGCTGTCTGATGCATATCTGCAAGGGATGCCTGCAAAGCGCAGAAAGGTAACGTTTTTTTTTTTTTTTTCCATTATTTTTAATATAACACACAGTCCCCTTTTTACGCTCACGTGCACATACACACCAAATTCGGTAAATGACGCTATTTTTTTTGTATGTCCTTGGTTTAAAAAAAAAAAAAACAGAAATATACATAGACTCTTAGTGATTCCCTAAAAATAGTGTATGTTTTCGTGTGTGATCAACAGACAGCACAGAGTGACGGCCCCAAACTCTCACTCTCTGATGCAGTGAGCCAAGCAGCGAAATCAGTTGGTGTCACACCTGTCACGTCACCCAGTGCCTTACAGGAAGATCTTGAGAGACCTGAACTACAGGAGGCATACGCACAACAGGTATAGTAATGTATAGTAATGGAACTACTTGTCAAGGTGGATTAGTGTCTTCAGAGTAAGGAAGGAATCCACGTCTCTGTACATTTTGTTTTGGTCTGTTTACATTTGTTTACATCAGTGATTCATTTTGATCACAAGTCTTTTCCTGTAAATGTAAAGTTCGTCAATATTTTTCTGAATTGATAAGATTATCAAAGCAGATATTGTGCTGAACAGTAATACTGTGCATTTGTATGTGGAGTGTTTTTAGTTCTTCGCAAATGCAAAATTTGATTTATTTGATTGATTTTTTTTTTTTTTAAGCAAAATCACAACAGAATTCTGAAAACGTAAAATGTTAATTTCCTTCTTCATTCTCTGAAACTCGGCTGCCACTTGCCTCAGATGGATTCTATTTTTATTAAGATTCTATTCACTGGAATGATGTTGATTCATAATAACTCTAAATTATTTTCATGTTTGTTGCAGGTTTGGTGTTAACAGACCACTTAATTTTTAGCATTTGATTGAAACAGAAGCATCTGTTGCATCTTTTATTCTTTCCATTCTTAGGTGAAAAATGACATCAAACAACGAGTAAGAGAGGACCCCAATTTCAGCTCTAGAAGGTTTCCCAATGCAAACACGGTCTTCTCACCAGACTCATAACCAGCATAAATGTCTGCTCCATGGCCCTCCTTCCTCTGCTGCATGTGTATGCTCTTTCTGGTTTCTTTTTAATTATTTGAGTTTAAACAAGATCTACAGTTTTGAAACTATCAGAAGATTTTATGCTGTCTTACTGCTTATGACTCTAGTATTAAATTATTAGACAAGACTGCATTATGGATTGTCCAAGAGCTGGTCTATGACCATTTTGCTCCTGTTTGTGAAAAGGATGCACAGCTGGAACTTGGAAAGAAAACAAGGAGGAAGATAATGTCAGACATGTAAGAAAAGCCACAGTGTGTATGTCCACTCTGAGTCCTGAGGCAAGGCAATGTCATGACAGGTGCATTTCATAGATTCTGTCTTGGCAGAAAGCTAATTAAAAATACTTCTTCATTGTCCGTGCATAAACGAGTCCTTACCTTCTCCATGTGCCAAGATCATGATCAGTGTCTGTTTATACATATAACTATCATTTAGTAACACTGAGTATAACTTTTGTAACTTAGCATACCTTGCTCCCATGTTTAATCTCTTAAAGTATTAAAAAAGTGATACTGTTACAAAGATAATTCCATGCAAGTGGTAACCTTGGGATCGTTGGGAACCTTGGAGCGCAAGGGGATAAAAATGCGGGGATAAAAGGTCTAAAATGACCAGTTCTGTTTGAAGGCGATATGTCCATTAAATAATGAGAGGGATTGAAAACCCGTTAAATATTTAACTTATTTTTTTTCCTGTTTAATGTCCTCAAGAAGGCTGAGGTTAAATTCAGGCTGGAGGAGATTCTGATTCTTTATTCTTAATTTTCTTTGTTTCATACAGTTAACCATGCATCCATCTGATCTCTGTAGTCTGTGAAGGGCTAATTCAAACCTGACCCATCCATGGCACATGCTTTACTTTAGTAACATGTATATACCAAATCAACAAATATTTTTAAGACTATAATTATTGTGTTTATTCAAGCCTTTTTAATATATGTACAATTTTCCTGCAGTGTTTGTTAAATGTATTGCATCTTCAACAAAAACTCATCACCCTGAAAAACTGCTTTATATTTTTTAGACTAATATTCAGCAGTAGGATTTACATCTATGATCACAATAAGATGTACATTCTCACTGATATGAAGTCAATATCAGTTCAGATGTCAAATCTGTAACGCTGGAATTGCCCCCCAGATTTTTTTTTTCTCTTTTTACTTGCCTGCTGTGTAATTCAGAGGAAAAAAAAAAGTAACATTGAATTTTGACATTCTGAATGTAAAATGCCTAAAATTAAACGGCTTTGCGACATAAAGTTGCCATTCATTTGCCAATTTTATGCAGTTTAAATTGTGAAAGTGTCTGTGGTGAAAGAATATATTTTTGACTTGGGGATTATTTTAATCTGTGGTCTGTTTAAAAAAAAAAAAAAAAAAAAAAAAAAGCAAGAAAATATGAGAGAAAGAAATCTAAAAAAAAAAATATACACCATATGGCCAAACGTGTGTGGACACATGACCATCATACCCATATGTGATTGTTGAACATCCCATTCCAGATTTAGTACCGCTTTTCTGTTATAATAAGCTCCACTCTTCTGGGAAGGCTTTCCACTAGGTTTTGGAGTGTGTCTGTGAAGATTTGCGCTCATTCAGCTATAAGAGCATTAGTGAAGTCAGGCACTGGTGTGCAGTAGGCGTTCCATTTCATCCCAAAAGCGTTCAGTGGGGTTGAGGTCAGGGCTGTGTGCAGGACACTCGAGTTCTTCCACCCCAACCTTGTTGAACCATGTCTTCATAAACCTCACTTTGTGTATAGCAGCATTGTCGTGCTGGAACAGGTTTGAGCCTCTTAGTTCCAGTGAAGGGAAACCTTAATGCTACAGCATACAAAGACATTCTGTACAGTTTTGAGCTTCCAGGTTTGCACCAACAGTTCGGGGAAGGCCCACATATGGGTGTGAAGGTCAGGTGTCCACTATATGGCCAAACTTATGTGTACACCTAAAAAAAAAGTTTTATTATATACAGTGTATAGTTTACTATAATAGATCAAGAACAGCTGCTTCTGTTCTTGATCTATTATAGTAAAAAAAGTGTGAATAAAATCACTGAGATTATACTGTTCAGATGAAACAATAAAAAAAAAAAATAGGGGTCAGAAGAGTCATTGTTCAAAATGAGTGTAATTCTGAAGTGACAGATATACACAAAGTAACTGAAGAATACATTTATAAGACATTATGGGGCTTTTATGTTCAGAGTGGTCACTACATTTGGTACAATACTATACAGGTAAACATGACTATTGTACACATTTTAAAACCACAGTTAAACAATGTGTGCAAGCTGCTATGACATTACAGAAAGCTAATGTATTTTAAACAGCAGGTGACAGTCTACATGTATCACAACTCATAAGTAATTGTGTGAGGGTCCCCCCCCCCCCTTCCTCCTTCATGTGGGTAATACAGACTACTTGATACAACGCACCGTAGACACATTGAGCAATCATCTGTGTTTATCTGGTTGGGTAAGATCTCCACGCAATGGCTCAGCCATATCCAAATAAATGACGCAGCAGTTCCTGCTCATATCCTGTTCAGAGTGCAACCACGTGGCCAACGATGGTGTGTCTCTGGGCTGAGGTCAAATACCTGTGTGCTAACTTGGCCAAACAAAAGTTGAGGAAGCATGACAATGAGAAGGTAATGAGCAGTTTCCACTTTCAATTATCACAAAAGAAAAAAAAAAAAACTCCACAAAAACTTGTTTTTCCATGTGGTTTTAGTTTACAAAGCAATAAAGTGTTGAGTTTTAGACTTCACAAAGTCCAGTCCATCTTACTGTACTTTCTTTATCGGTTATTATTAGTTTGGTGTTTCACTGGTTTATCAAGTCAGTCCAGTCTGTAATTATTGTTGTGATTGTTTTTAGCTAGTTGATCTAAACCAATTCACTGGTATGCCTTATGACTATTTAAAAATATTTTTCAGTTAAACACTTAAGCACATTAATTACGAGTTACATTTCCAACGCAATAATGAAAGTCTAATGCTAAAACAATAGCTGTTTCAATTAAAAATAATGCACAGTATTCAGTTTAACCACACTAAAAAGTGAACACAAAAGATTTTGTTGTGATTCTTCAGGTAAAATATCAGGAGTCAAGGAGGAAATGTTAGGAGTCAATCACAGTAAAGCAGCAATTTGCTCTGTGATTATAAATATTGAGCAGCATCTTAACTATGACATGTATAAACTGAAAATAAGAACCTTCTTAAAGGAATGCACGAGGATTTAAACGAGGGTCTTTTTGATTCCTATATCTGTGTGTTAGCCAAACACCCAGGATCTGAAACGACAAAAATAAATATATGGTATAAATAAAGCATAAAATATAATGTGGTTAGAAAATTATAATAAACAAAGAGGCAAAATATGATAAATAAAAGTGCAGTTGTACAATCACTATTATTTCCACCCACAGTGCCAAAATCCCATTTACTGATTTTCCTTTAGTTTCTCTATACTATTCAAAGAACACATGATAAATGAAATACAAATGTTGTACAGTAATAAGTATGTAAACTGAAACCTGTTATTGAAAGGCCATGAACACAGAATAACTGAGAAATGCTGTGACTAACCTCTGTGAAACTGAAGAATAAACTCACTCCTCCCACAAAGTGCAGTACATCATCAGCATACTCCTGAATTTTGACTGAACAAGGCTTGCAATTGTGAGCTCCAAAACAACTCTGTAGACAAAAAGAAAAAAAAAAACAAAACAGCGCTGCTGAATTCTCAATTCTGATTGGTTAGAAGGTTGATTAATTTTTCTGTAACAGCAGCTCTGACAGTTTCAGCTGCAAAGTTTGTATTAATGTGCTTGATCTAATACATATACACAGTGTCCCAAAATATATATATATAGCCTTTAAGAAAGCCTTTGACAAAAGAGGAACGTATTGAAATCATTCTCGAAGGAGCGAAGGACTTTTACAGGAAACGTAACATGGCAAGCGCATCACACATGACATTGCTGCCAAACTTATTAACAAATTCAAAAAGATTGGAAGTGTTGCAGACCAACCAAGAAGTGGAGGTCCACGAACATCCACTGACGAAGGCACAACCGACGTGGTTCTTGCACACACAGTCCCCTATGTACGGAAACTATTGGGACACTGTGTAGTTTCTACAGTAGCAGCTTACACAGGGACATCTTTTTTTGTCTTACTAATTTTAATAGAGAGAAAAAAAGAGAGGCTAGTGAGGGAATGGCTGCTGTAACCTAAGCAATAATAATAATAAAAATAATTCATTTAACATAACTGTAAATGGACAAAACGTACACTGTATCATTTGTTAATAAATAAAACACTGTAAACACTGGCAAGCTGCTGTGGTAAAGAGAAAAAAAAAGTTCTGCTCTTGGAAAATTTCATGTTCAAAGTTCATGTCCGATTACGCCGCATCACACTACTACGTCGTTAATGATGTCCCTGTCCTGCTTTATTCCTCACTAAATCATCTGATACAATGTACATATACATGAACTTACGCTCTACGATAAGCAAACTTGTTTCATGTAAAATAACATTTTAGGCACAAATATCCAAAAATGTAAATAATTACAAAATGATGCACATTATAGCAGCAGCTTCCTCAAGCTGACTTTGGTAATGAAACCAGGCTACACCTACAGCTTCACATGTTCCATCGTAGTTGACCTCAGAGAAATCACAGCAGTCCAATGATCTCTCCAAATCGCGCTGCACGGCCTCAGACTTATTCCATCCGATCTCCAGGAGTAATTCCTGCAGGAGAAGAGACCTTGTAAAGCACTTTAACACCGAAGATGTGGAAATGTCGAAGGTAGAGCTGTATCAAACCAGTCCCACAAAGAAACATATCGAGATAGCTGGAAGAAGTAATGCAGCCATCTGTTTACCTGTTGTTCCTTATTGATGACCAGGCTTGCGCATGACACTGAGAACTGCACAATGAACACCATGAAAAGGATGAACATGTACTGTCTACAGTTAAGGATATTCACACAGAATTGGATACCATTAACTAACATTGGGAAAGACTTAATATGAACGCATTTGAAGTTTTTATAAGGGTGTGTGATAAAAGATGAAGACAGTAAAGTAAAAATCCTTTAAAAATTAGCAGACTCTGAAGGATACAAAGAACAAGAGGACTTGGTGATGCTTCATAGCTCCACACAGACCCAGCATTGCTACGAAGAAGAGAAAGACACCCACTGTGATGACGGCAGCGACCACACGAAAGCTGGACACCAGATCGACCCATTTGCCCCAGGCTGCCCCTGCTATTAAGAGCAAACTCACCAACTGCAAAGAGTTACAGAGACAACATCACTTTGATTATCATCATCATCATCATCATTATTATTATTATTATTAATAGTAGTAGTAGTCAGGTCATGGTTTATTTATCATTTGTACATTATGTCAAGACATATGTACATTGAAATGCTTCTGGTGAAATAACACCTAACATTATAAGGCACAAAATATACAACACAGTACACAGCACAAGAGCATATGATAAAAAAAGAAGAAGAAAATATGGGTAAAACAGAATAAAAATTCAAAAATAATACAATATACCAATTACAGTAAGAGGAAATAAGGCAAATTGTTTGCCTGTGCTGAAAGATGCCATAAAATAACTGCTTTAACCTTCTACAACTTCCTTCAGCCAAGCCATAACTGTTTATTATTTATTATTTTATCATTAACATCTGTACATTAAATAGGCATGAATACATAGGCTGGTATAAATAATAATAATAATAATAATAATAATAATAATAATAATAATAATAATAATCATGATACAATAGATGGCAAGTCTAAAGATCAATCACAAACACGTATAAAGTCCATTTTCAGACACCTGCTATAAACCTGAATGCCTTTAACATTCAATACAAGCAAACAACGCATCTTTCCAGAAAAGCCTGCTATTTGCGCATTAATACTTACCATATAAAGAATGTTCAACGCGCAAAGAGTGTATTTCGAACAAACAAATCCACCACACGCCATTTTTAAAAGTTTATTTCTGCTGTTTCTGTTCAGCTGCTGTTCCTCCAGGTAAAGAGGGCGGAGAAGCGTGAAAGGTAAGTTACTGCGCGTTCCTAATGACGCGCCTGCGCACACGGAGCGTGATGATTGGTCACTTCCTCAACGTTATGCAAATAAGGACCTTAGTCCAAAAGGTGTCGCATTGTGGGCGGGACTTTCTGTCAATCATTTTCAGTCGAAATGACGTTATTAATAAAACAATAGGCTATGTTGCTCATATGTTAGATTTAGATAATACAATCTAGCTGAGATTAATAACGCTTAATAACTGGGTAACTACACTGCATTACTGCAATTATAAATAAATAAATAAATAAAGTGTTTTTTTTTAAAATCTGAGTGTATAAAGAACTGATTTTTTAATTAGAGGATGTACTAAACTTATAGTGCATTTTAAATGTTTAATGTTTACATTTTTAATGTAGTGTTTTTAATGTAATCCATTAAAGCAATGCGCGTATAATCCCAGTCTAATGAACAGTTATATACTTAAATAATGTGTCTTTATGGAGCGAAAAGAGAAAAGATTTTCCGCTGATAAATTTGCGAGTCTGAGATGAATTTTCTAGACTTTCGTGGCCTAAACCACTGTGAAAGGGATCTCCAATGCATAGCTATTTTATAATATTACTTAATCTACTTTTTATGGAGCAACCAAATTTATATTACAAATAAGTTTCTCTTTGTAATATACGGTTATACAAAATGTAACACCAATAAAAGCTACAATTGGTTATTCACAGCGGAAATTCCGGCGATACACCCCTCTGTAGTGTACACATGGTACAGTCCACTTGACAGCTTTGGTAAATCCCGCACGCTGCAGCTGCACTTCATGCATGTTGTCTGACGCCGACTGCAGACCGTTAACGTCACTACAGCAAAGTTATTTATTTTGGATTTTCAGATTTAAAAAGTCTGATTTAGCTTTATTTCATTATGTCTGTAATAAAGAAGGGGGATTTAACCGACACTGAAAAGGAGCTACTGGAGGTTATTGCTGCAGGTAACAGCTAGCTAACGGTTAGCATGCTAGGCAGCTAACTTAATTTTAATTGATTGCATGCTAATAACGTTGTTAGTCAGAGATATGATATTTGGTGCTAAATTGGTTTGTTTGACACGAATAGTTATTAAAACGTGCTGCAGTTTGTTAACTAATTGATAGAATGCTTTCAGTGTTTAATCAAATAACCAACAGTGAGATTAGGAATTAGCCAGTTAGCTATCCCAGCTAGGTAGCAACCTGTTGTAGACACCTTTAGCCAGTGCTCCATTATCAGCTTAATAAACTATAAGGAATAAGACAGCATTGAAACAAAGGCTTGTTTGGCTTGTCAGTCATAACACACACACACACACACACACACACACATACATTATATATATATATATATATATATATATATATATATATATATATATATTAGGACAAACTTTTGTTATAGATTTTTATTTTATGACCTCTACATTATTGATTCAGTACAAAAACATTTTAGATTCCAAACACTAGTTTTCCAGCACAAATTTAAGTGTTACAGGAAAATGTTTGTATGTCAGTAAAGAAAGCAGCAGACAAAAAACACTTTTCAGACAAAAAACATAATGTTAGCTGCAAAAATAAGAAGCAAGTGTGACAGTCAAAGTCTCTAGAAGAGCTGTGGCTGCTTCTGCAAGATGCTCAGTAACACTTACAGCTCATTTCCTTATAAAACTGCACACACTGTACCTCTGACTACTATTTATTTATTTTTTCTAAAAAGTGAAGGATCGTCACACCGAATATTGACTTTGTTTCATTTATTATTGTTTACTGCTCTTTATAGTATTTTTTAAATGTAGAAACAATTAATTTCCTTATTTTTGAAGGCATCTTTGCTCTACAGCATTTCTTTGCATGTTCCTAAGACCTTTGCACAGTGCTGTATATATTTTCTATATCTATGTTAAATATAATGTATTTATATTTTAATATAGATATAAAATATAGATTTATAAGGAGGCAGGGGAGTAATAATGTTTTACAGCGCTGCCATGTACAGTAGTAATGTGACTGAACTGTAATGTGTAGGAAATGTACAGGAAGCCTCAAGATTGCTCGGCTCAAAAGATGTCCGAGTCAACTGCCTGGATGAGGTGAGTACACCGATGACACCCTTTTAGTTAAAACATGTTTCTGTGGTTTAATAATAATGAAGACATAAATGAAAGCTAACCAGTCATTAGTGCAGTGCAGTTTTGTCCTGTTATAATAATCAAACCCATCATGTCAGTAGAAGACAGAGGAAGAGGGTGATCGGTGCATCGTCCACTGATGACCTGCCAAAATCAGATGTCAGGGCCACTTGGCTTCCAAAGCAGCTGTGGTCCTAAATCATACTGATTGCTTTGTCTCTGTTTGTGGCAGTTTCTTGTTCAAAAGGCGGCACCTTAAGGCTTTAGGCATCATGGGTTTTTTCATTTATTTCACTTCTTTACTGTGCTTGCCAATATATTTTTTACTAATCGTTCTATCAATACATGTCTTGCATCTCTTGAGGAGTCCATGCCTTTTGGATTGATTAATATCAAACCTGCTCTGTCTTTTCTTCGGTAATCTTCCGTCAGTATGGCATGACTCCTCTGATGCATGCTGCGTATAAGGGCAAGGCAGACATGTGTAAGCTGCTGCTGCAACATGGCGCAGACGTCAACTGCAATGAGCACGAGCACGGCTACACTGCTCTCATGTTCGCAGGACTATCAGGTCTGTTTCTTTAATCCTCAGGTCAACATTCTACACTTTAAGGTTGTCATTTTAACGTTGCTGCATTATTGTCACTCATTTGTGTTTCAGGGAAGACCGATATCACCTGGATGATGTTGGATGCTGGAGCAGAGACAGATGTGGTGAACTCAGTAGGCAGAACAGCAGCACAAATGGCTGCTTTTGTAGGTGAGCTCCCAAAGCCATTAATACTGCTAACAGCTTATAACTGTATACTATTTTTACTTCAGAACCATGTTTTCCGTAGACGCATTGGAGAAGCTGGTGCTGCTTAGGGACGTACTACATGTTTTAAATACCATACCTCATAAGATCCAGATCATTGCTGACTTTTCTAATGCACAGCTTAAAAATAACAGTCAATCATTTTGCACATATTTGAGCACATGTTTGACCCTGCAGTTAAATCTCACAGTATCTATCTACACAAGCCCGAAGATATTTCCATAGACAACAGCTGCATGCAAGATGACATGTTTTTATAACTTGCAGCTAGGGCTAGACAATTCCTGATTAAATAGAAATCACAAATTTCTGGCTTAAAACTGGTGTGAGATTCTCACTCATGATTTTTTTGACCAAATCTAGTAGCAGTGTATATATATTTAGTTTTTGTTCTGCTGGTAGAGATTTGTTTGAGAAGCACAGTCTGTGTAATGTCCATGCAGCCCATTCATTAATTTCACACATTTAGGTTTTTTTTTTTTTTTTTTTCCCCTCCCCCCAGTAATTGGTAATTTAATATTCAGTACATAATATTTAACATTCATTTAGGACAAATTTGTTCTTTCTTACTACAAGCAAGTGTTTGGGGATTTTTTTTATTTTTATATTTTTTCGACTTGCAGCTTTCCAAGTTATTTATTTATTTATTTATTTATTTATTTATTTAAAATAGACATTTTTCAGTTGCATGTGTGAGGTCATGTCGTGCAACCTCTATGCTTAGTGATCACAGTGAATAAAGGATAGTAGTGGCACTGTTTTATGCAAAGGCTGCACGAGTGCAAATACTGCAGAATCGACACTTCTTAACTGGAATTGCTCTGACAAACTGCGATTACGATTTTAGTGCGATTTACTACATTTAGCTCTTTATTCTGGGTTTATAGTTGCAGTGTATAAGCATAAGCAGTGTGGATCCTAGTCACTGTATTGCAGTTACCACTGAGAGTTGTTATAGGCTTAGAATGTCTTTTTTAAAACACAGAATGATTCGATGATGGATGTCAGCTCTGGCACCTTGTCACGTTATTATGCTTATATTATGCTTATTAAAGTGCTTTTGTAAAGAAGCTTAAGCCTATATAAGAAGCTTATTTATTGTATGGAGACATGAAGAGGCTGTAGGAGTGTTCTCTCTTTGTGGGTTCTCTCTCCAGGGCAGCACGACTGTGTGACCGTCATCAATAACTTCTTCTCACGGAAGAGGCTCGACTACTACACAAAACCCCAGGGCTTAGAAAAGGAGCCAAAACTGCCTCAGAAACTGGCTGGACCTTTGCACAAAATTATCATGAGCACAAATCTTAACCCTGTCAAGGTAGCTACAAATGAAATAAACACTTCATTTCACATCCATTGTGTCTTTGCTCTTGATTTGATCAAATTAAAAAAAAAAAAAAAATTTTAATGGTGCATGACCTTAGTTGATTGAAAACTCTGCTTTTACACTGCTTATTTGGGTGGAGTGACTGCCAAGATCTTGTCTTAAACGTGCTCTCCTCCTTCAGATGGTGATGCTGGTGAAGGAAAATCCTCTACTCTTGGATGCAGAGGCTCTTGAAAAGTGTCGTAAAGTGATGGAGCTGATCTGCGAGAAGTGTGTAAAGCAGCAGGACATGAACGAGGTGCTGGCCATGAAGATGCACTACATCAGCTGTGTTCTGCAGAAATGTAGCTCCTTCCTCAAAGACCGGCAGGATAAACTGGACGGCCTGATCAAGAGGTACGACATTTTAGTTGCTTTGGTTTTACAGAATCCAGTAAACAAAATGCGTGTTACTGATTTTTGATTTCAGATCAGTTCTTGAGAAAAAGGGGGTGCTGATTTCAGATCTGTTATTGTAGCTTTAAATATTAACCACCAAATTGTGGAAATCGGATCGTAGCTCAACAATGATTTGATACCCCTTCTACTGACACAATGCTGATGTTGAACAGTGAACTGTTTTAAAACCCGACTCACGTTTCCACCTGTTTCGCAGTTGAACAATTACAGTATTTGCTGAGGCAGTTTTACTAATGTATGGTGTAAAATTAATAAATTGTTTAGGATTTTAAAAAGTTGGCATTGAGAGCACGTTGTAACATCTAAATTTACATCCTGCAGCATTAAAATAGCTACTTTTACTTTTTTCTTTTTCCCCTCTTCCTACTATAATTTTTATAACCACAGCACTGTCTGTACCTCTGTGTCTCTAATGGTGGTCATGTGTTGCTTGAGTTGCACCGGTGACAAATTTGATGCTAACCAGTCCTTGGAACCAAACTGCACCTTGCCAGTGGAAAAGGTTTCATAAATCTCCTCTCTTTTAAACAAATCTTTTTCTTGTCAGTCTACTGAAGGGGCGAGACAGTGACTGCTTCCCGGTATTCCAGGAAAAATTTATCCGGGAATGCATCAGGAAATTTCCTTACTGCGATGCTACCCTACTCCAGCAGCTTGTCAGAAGCATAGCTCCTGTGGAAATAGTGAGTAATACTCGATTCTGCTTCTAAGAATAACTTTGACACTGTTGTAGATTTGCAATGCAGACTGTTATTCTAATTCAGGGTTTTTCCTCCTTTAAGATGTCATATTTTCCTGTATAGGCCTTTGCTACAACAGAAGCAAAAGCAGGTGGAATGATGTAGTGTTTATGCATATGAAATAACTTTCTGTAATATTAAACAGCTTGTGAATTTTACCACCTCTGTGTAGAGACAGTTTAAAGTGGTGCATCTTGTGTTTGGGTGCAACACTACAGTAGATCGTTATCTTGATAGGTGCAGTAAAAAAAAAAGATACACACAAGTAATTTTACAGTAATTTCTTTTCAGGGTAATGACCCCACAGCTTTGTCAGTGCTCACCCAAGCCATCACAGGGCAGGTGGGCTTCATGGATGCGGAGTTCTGCACCACCTGTGGGGAGAAGGGAGCAGAGAAGAGGTGCTCCATCTGCAAAATGGTAACATCATTCCATGTTTGGTGTCAGAAGGCAGGTTTTCATCTTGAGCATTTAATATGAAAAAAACTGTAGTGCTCTGAGATGTTTGCTAGTGTAGGCAGTTATCAGTAAGAATTTACAAATATTGACAAAACACTTTCCTGCTTGTTGGGTAAAAAAAAAAAAAAACACTAAAATAATTTTTCAGTCAAAAGCATTTTTAATTGAATTAATTTGGTGCAATGAAGATTTTCATCAACAAACCAACAGGAGAAGTAGGATTAAAGCAGTGTGAGACAGTTGAACTGAGGCGGTGACGAGAACTTTTTAGTTTGATTCTGGAAATTAGTTTATTTAAAATCTTTTTTTTTAAATTTCTTTTTATCAGTGTCACATGATGAAAACAAGCTGCTGGAGGCAAAATTCTCATTTTATCATATTATGGGTCTAAAATAAGGTGACCAAGAGAGACAAACTGTAAAATTGCCACAGCACAAACCACATACTACTACTACTACTACTACTACAACAACAACAACAGAAATGTTTCCTCACAATGGATGTGGTTGATGTGTTGTCAGATTTTGTTTTGCACTAATGTTGTGGCGTTAACATAGCTAATAATGTGTCATTTGACGTATGTCCTCAGGTTATCTACTGTAACCAAGATTGCCAGAAGCTGCACTGGTTCACCCACAAGAAGATCTGCAAGAAACTCCAGGAGCAGAGGCTGAAGCATGAGGCTGAATCAGCCAAGCGACTAGAGAAACAGGCCAAAGGTATTCTCCGCCTGTGGCTTTTAATGTGTTCCTTTGATTTAACCACTTCACAACAGAGCTCTGCCAGTACTTTCTTGTGCTGTCAGATTCTAAAATTATATATGAAAAGCATATGACTCCAGTACAAGTGCCAGCCATTATTATGTTGACCTGGGCTTCTATTCTCTCCAGAATCCGAGGAGAAGAAAGCGCTGGAAGAGACGAGCAGCAGCATGGAAAATCTTTCTGTTGAGCAGAGTGAAGTTACCAGCACATCAGATGTTCAAACAGAAACCGAGAGCACCGACCCCATTCAGATAACTTCAGACTGAGTCATGCGGGTTAAACAGAGACAACATTAGCCCTGAATCATTTCCCATAAACGCTGTCAGAACACTCTGATGTCCATGTCATCCAAAAGCTGGAGACCTTCTGAAGGTTCCTGTCACATGAGGGATTTTTAGAGAATGAGATCTGATGGAAAAGCTAACAAAGCTTTCAACACATGCACAGGCTTTCCGTCGACATGTGACACGTTTTACTGTACTGTTTGTTCTTTTATAGCTAGCGTTATGTACGTGATCATGTGTATCAGAATTAGATTTAGTATGGAGAGTATATATTTATGACAGTAGGTTTTAAGTTAAACCTTATGTGATCTTGCATAAAGAGGATAAAGATGTTGAAGCCTATGCCTTAAACCATGTTGGCAAGTGTGTCGTTGTGACCGGGGATGAAAATCGTTATGTGATCTACTGCAGACTTAAGTAAGAATTTTTTATGGGTTGAGCCGATTCAAGTCAACGTGCCGCATTTGCACGTCAGATTTTTTTCAGGAGCCTCATAAGAAATGAAAAGTCCAATTGGAATAGAGTCACATATTTGAACGTTACAGTTAGGGTGCCAGCTTCCTATAACTAGGATTCAGGGGAACAAGGTAACACATTGACCTGAATATTGAATTAAAATTGCATGTTTGTGTTTTACTACAGTTGAGATGGAGGTAAAGAGACCACAATTTGAAGTCAGAGTGTATTATCTGAATTTGACAGTAAGGATTTTGGCTGCAGTTGAACTCTGCTCCTCCAGGGGTTGCTGCTGAGCTCTTCTCAGGCTGCTCCAGTCCAGAGTAGAGAACTGCATGATGGACCTCTGCATGGCCCTGCGCTCACAGAGGTCCTCGATCTCATCAAATGGGCATCTGAAAATACCAAACAGTACTACACTATTGTTTATTCTTGACTGCTTATAGGAAAATCCACTCTTATTAACATCAACATGTGATCTTCAGTGGCCTCCAAGATTTATTTTGTAAATAAATTCTGAGTTGAAGTTCTTCTTTCATGGGAATTACATCTCTACATAAGGAGAGCACTGCAGCAGCGCTTCAGTCCTTTAGTCTGTCCAGCTGTATCACCTCATCTGTACACTCTAAAGGTTCACGCTAATACCGCCGTCAAACCCTTCGTGCTCATCATCTCGTAAATCACTAAGTGGCTGAGCTAAGTCTCTGCCGTAACTCGCCTCCATTGCATTCTGCAACGTTGAGTCCAACATTTGATGTCTGCACTACGTCTCCATTGGATTCCCCATTAATATGTCATTGACTGTCACAGAAATATAGTGAGTGAGAAAAGAAGCTCTTGCACTTCTCTTTGTAGGAGCCAATAGTGAAACCTGCCTGTTATCCCTTATGTTTGAGGTTGTTGTTGTTGTTGTTGTTGTTGTTTTTTTTCCTCACCATTGTAACTGTGCTAGCAATGTTCCCTTGTGATGTCAGAGTGGCACACAACTTCTACAGGGAATAATGAACATGCAGCCCCAACCAACAATAATCAGAAATATTTCATATTGTGTTTCAGGGTGGAGTCTTCTTTTAATATGACCTCCCTCTTATCTCTCTGCCATAGATTTACTTACTTTATGTGCTTTGCTTTGGAGCTCCACAGACCTGGAATAAATAGCAAATGAATTATTAAGTGCATCAGGAAAGGATACATGAACATTACCTCAGTTACAGACAATCATACAGTATACAGCAAAATATGATCGTAGTCATGTCAGTGTATAAGTTGAATCTATCCATAATAGTACGACTTGGTATGAGGCAGATACAACCTGTATTTTTCAATATAATAAACATTTGAACCAAAACACATTTACAGTCATGTATATAAGTCTCAGGACAGTGTAGCATTATGGGACTAATGTGGTTTTATTCAGTGGTGATTCAGAGACTGGGGTCGCACTGATATTACATTTATAATTATGTACTTAAAGTAAAGCTCAAATACATTTTAAACACGTGTAAAGTGCACCTTTTTTTTGCCTGTCCCAGCCCATAATAACTACACCTTGAAATATAATCATTACAATACTTATTTTAATGCAGAAACATTATTTCTGCATTAATGTGTGAGTCCATTTAAGGTCTCACACTTAAAACATCCTTTTCCATGAGTCATGCATTATAGGTTATGAAAAATGTGCATTTTACATCACTCTACCTGTTACCTGAACATGAGGAAGAAAACTAAAATAATGCTAATATTATGAATTATTTGGGTGGTGGATCATTCTCAGCACGGTACTGACACTAACACAGTAGTTTGTGTGTTCCTGGTACAACTGTGTCAGTTTTTTTGCCATCCTAATTTTCATGAAAGGTGCCAATACTTTGGTGGTGAATCATTCTAAGCACATAATAATTCTGGAGTTAATTCTGGACTATAGACATACACAGTCATATTCACACTTTGTGATGGATATGCTATGGGTTATTTATTTATTCATTCATTCGTTCATTTTTTTCGGTAGTGTTTCAGTACAGTTTCAATACCTCTCTGTATGTCCTGAGTCATTTTCTTTTCCTTCAGTGCTCTTCTGCCGAAGGCGAGTGTGTCCAGAATTGTCTGTCTCTCAGGACAGAAGAGTTTAAAGGCACGTTTCCTCTCCTCCTGTCTCACTTCTATCAATGAATTACATCAATCACACATCAGATAGTTAAATAGTTGGTAAAACAAATCCTAAACATGATATACACCATATGGCCAAAAGTATGTGGACACCTGACCAATCACATCCATGTGCTTGTTGAACATCCCATTCCAGATTTAGTCCAGATGCCACATTTAGTTATAGTAACTACCACTCTGCTGGGAAGGCTTTCCACTATAAATTGGAGCATGGCTGTGGGGATTTGTGTACATTCAACCACAAGAGCATTTGTGAGGTCAGGCACTGATGTTGGGTGAGGAGGCCTGGTGCACAAAAGTGTTCAGTGGGGTTGAGGTCAGGGCTCTGTGCAGGACACTTGAGTTCTTCCGCTGCAGCCTTGGCACACCGTGTCTTCATGGACCTCACTGTGTGCACAGGGGCATTGTTATGCTGGAACAGGTTTGGACCTCTTGGTTCCAGTGAAGGGAAATTGTAATGCTACAGCATACAAAGACAATTCTGTGCATCCAACTGTGTGGCAACAGTTTGTGGAAGAACTACATATGATGTGAAGGTCAGATGTCCCGATACTTTGGCCATATTACAGTGCATTCAGAAAGTATTCAAACCCCTTCACTTTTTTCACATTTTGTTATGTTGCAGCCTTCTACTAAAATGCTTTAATTTATTTCCCACATGAGCCTACAAAAAAAAAATTCTGCTGCTTTGAAGGTTCCCAAGAGCTCAGTGATGATCAGGTATGGAGATGGGAGAAACGTGCAGAAAGTCAACCATCACTGCTACACTCAACCAATCTGGGCATTATGGCAGAGTGGCCAGATGGAAGCCTCTCCTCAGTCAAGACACATGAAAGCTGGCTTAGAATTTGACTGTGACTGTGAGAAACCAGATTCTCTGGTCTGATGAAATGAAGATTGAACTGTTTGGCCTCAATTCCAAGCATCATGTGTGGACGAAACCAGGCACCGCTCATCATCTGCACAATACCATCCCGATGGTGAAGCGTGGTGGTGGTAGCAGCATCATGCTGTGGGGGTGTTTTTCAGCAGCAGGGACTGGGGCACTGGTCAGGGTAGACGGAAAGCAGAACACAGCAAAATACAGAGCTATCCTTAATGAAAATCTGTTCCAGACCGCTCAGGACCTCAGACTGGGCCGAAGGTTCACCTTCCAACAGGACAATGAGCCTAAGCACACAACCAAGACAATGCAAGAGTGGCTTAGGGGCAACTTTCTGAATGTTCTTGAGTGGCCCAGCTAGAGCCCAGACTTGAACCCATTCAAACATCTCTGGAGAGACCTGAAAACAGCTGTCCACCAACAGTCCCCATCCAACCTTACAGAGCTTGAGAGGATCTACAGAGAAAAATTGCCTAAAATCCCCAAATCTAGATGTGCAAAGCTTGTCACATCATACCCAAAAAGACTCGAGGCTGTAATAGCTGCCAAACGTGCTTCAACTAAGTACTGTCTGAATAGTTGTCAATACTGAGTTAGGGGTCTGAATACTTATGTCAATGTGGTATTTCATTTTTTTTTTTCTTTTTACTAAATTTGCAAAGTTGTCACAAATCTGGTTTTTGCTTTGTCATTATGGGGTATGGAGTGTAGATAAAAAATAATTTAAAAGCATTTTAGCATAAGGCTGCAACATAACAAAATGAAGGGGTCTGAATACTTTCTGAATGTACTGTAATGTAGCTTTATGTATAGGACTTCTCAAAAGTCAGTGCTCATTTACCTTTTCTATCTAATAATTGAACAGATGGTAAGTGATGGACCATGTATTTCCGATACAGGGGATCTTGCGTAAAGGGATTCAGGAACAAATCTGAAATGTTGCAATATTACTCATCAATTCATTTATGTAGATTTTAGGAGTGGTTGTATACAAAATGTTCATTCATTGGATATGGGGCCATCCATAACACGCACACATTCCCACAGTCATTTACACCTAGGGGCAGTTTAGCATAGGCAATCCACCTACTGCCATGTTCTTAAGAGGAAACCAGAGAACCCAGACTAAACCCACGCAGAGAACACTGCAAAAGTCTACCCAGACGGTAACCTGAGCTCAGGATTGAAGCAGGGACCCTGAAGCTATGAGGCAGTAACACTACCTGCTGCACCACTGTGTCACTGTACCACCTCAAAATGTTAATTACAAAGTTAATTCTGAAAGTGAGTTTGTGATTAGTTCTGTAGGAAAACATGTAGCTTGGATCATTTTATGGGGAGTCTGTGGGGACTCACTGAGTGTCTGGAGGTGCTGCATGTTTCTCAGCTCAGCCACTGTTTCCTCCAGGTTAAGCAGGTGGTTATTGTGAAGCAACAGCACTCGCAGACAACTCAGGGGCCTCAGAGCCCCTGTAGGTGCACATGTAAGATAGATAGATAGATAGATAGATAGATAGATAGATGCAAACATATACACTTTGCTAGCTTTGCTAACCAACAGATCAGTGGCTAATAGAAGATTAACACACTACCACTACCACTTGATGATGAGCTAGAAAATGAGGTAGGACCATCTAGGTAAATAGCCAGTATATGCACAAAGTAAAATAAATAAAGAAATAAAAACCCTCAGTAACACTGCTGTGGCTTATACACTCATACATGTCAGTGTCTCTGCTGTGCTGAGAATGATCCACCACCCAAATAATGAGCTGATCCTATGATGGGGCCTTAACATTATAGATGGACTAGAGCTGACAGATTATCATCAGATGGACTACGGTGAAGAATGTACATAATAAAAATTCTGGGTGAAATGATGATACTACTAGAAACATTCATTCATCTTCAGTAAGCACTTTATACTGGTTGTGGTGGATCTGGAATCTATCCTGGGAACACTGGGCATGAGGCGGCAATACACCCTGCTCACGCAGCCTGTCCATCACAGGGCATCATTCACACATGCACGCACGCACACACACACACACACACACACACACACCTAGGGCCAATTTAGTGTAGCCGATCCACTGAGCTCTGTGTATTTGGATAGTAGAAGGAAACTGGAAAACCTGGAGAAAACCCAAACAGATATAGGAGAACATGCAAAATTCCACACAGATACCTAACTGAGCTCAGGATCAAACCAGAGACCCTGGACAGGGAACCGGGGCATTCACATGTATAATGGTGTGCTTGAGAAATACCTGCGATTGAGGTAATCTCATTGTTCTGGAGGTACAGCTCTGCTAAACAGCAGTGAAATAGAGGGCCATGAATATGCTTTATCTGGGAGGACAGAAATCAGATTTTAAAGCCCTTCAGGAAAAGTATCTTTATACAAAAACATGACATGTGTGGTGAGGAATCTAATTCTATTAGTTCAAGTGAAGTATAGACATTATTATGAATATCATGAACCCCACCCTGTTATTATTAAGCCAGATGTATCTCAGCTGGGTGAATCTGGACAAATCTGGAACATCTGTGAGCTGCCTGCAAGAAGAATAAAACAACATTAAAAAGTTTCAGCTAATATTCTACTGATGTTCAATGTTT
This sequence comes from Pangasius djambal, assembly GCA_022985145.1. Classification (NCBI taxonomy): domain Eukaryota; kingdom Metazoa; phylum Chordata; class Actinopteri; order Siluriformes; family Pangasiidae; genus Pangasius; species Pangasius djambal. The sequence goes on from CM040988.1 coordinate 16,747,124, forward strand.
AACCTAGACATGACCTTAGAAATAAGGGTTTCTCCAGGGTTGTTTGGATGGTTAACATTTCTACTTGGAATCATTTCTATGTATAACCGTTATGCTTTCAACATACTAGATTGTAAGTGTTTTTTTTTTTTTTAAGAGTGCATACTATCAAGGTTTTCAAAAACATACAAATCTGACAGAAGTATTACCTTCTTGCAAGATAAAGTTCACTCACATGGCCAATTTTAAAGCTGTGCAAAGGCTCACTATTTTCCTGCAAAAGATGAAACTGACATGTCAAATTTAAATGAAATCCAAAACACTGACTAAAAAAAGGTTATTAAAAGTAGATCGAAAGCTACCTTGCTGCATGTCTCCATGTCTCACACCGCCAACCTGTTGCCAAGACACACACCATGCACCTGGTAACAAAGTTGTGTGTGTTCACAGTAAGACAATCTAGAGTGAGCAACTTGACTATTAAGACTGAGAGCAGATTTCTGATGGGTAAGTGGACTATTAAACCCAGAGTGGGACCTGAATAAGAGCAATGCCACTACCTGTATCTGTTCAGTGCTCCAAATAAACATTTCTGTATCTGTATTGTGCTCCAAATATTCGTATCTGTGTCTGAATCTGTATCTGTATTGTGCTCTAAATATTCGTATCTGTGTCTGTATCTGAATCTGTATCTGTATTGTGCTCTAAATATTCGTATCTGTGCCTGTATCTGAATCTCTGTCTGTTTGTGCTCCAGCTATCTGTACCTGTATTTGTTTTTTATTTAACCCTGAAGTGGGCGTGGCCTGGGGAAGGGGTGTTTACATCCCTCAAGAAAGACTGGAAAACACTGGAAAAAACCCAGAAGCACTGTCAGCATGGTTTGTGAATTATGGCCCTGACAGTTCCTCAGCCTCAGCTACATCACTCGAGTCCATAATTGCTGTCAACTAGACATGTGCCCAGGACTGTTTTTTTTTAAAAATCCTACTTACCCAGTTAGCATTTTTGTTGGTACCTGCCTGTGATATATTCTAACAAATTCAGTTTGTACTATTTTCCAAAATATAAACAAACTAGCATCCAAATTTAAACCACAATAACCCTGACCAGGCAGTTACTAAGGATGAATGAAAGAAAGTCTGTCCATGGTAACTGACCCACTGGCACCCACATGAATGTAAAAAAGCCTCCTGTTCACATAGTTTTTGTAGTGCTGCGAACCTTTTTGGCAAGCTTTCTAAAAAAAAAAGTGCACCTCCTATTCATATCTGTATCTGTTTAGAACACATTATCTGTTAATTATGAATAACAGTTACATACTTACAGTTTACACAAAATTACTGCAAGTTTTTTTTTTTTTGAGGTATATGGGGATTCATTCACAATGAGATGTTATTGCCACAAGAGGGTGCACATTTCCCTCAAATACTAGTTGATCGTCACCACTCTTACAAACATTATGATATACGTACAGTATATAGATTTTACCCCAACACCAGTCTTTCTATATTAATTTCTTCCATCCTATCATTCTCTCATAACCAATTGTTGTGCTATTATCTGATACAGTGATTATATTATATAGTGAATCACTATTAAAAAAAAAATGGGAAAAACATGCACACAATCATATATCATATACTGAATCATAGAAAACCCCAGCTAAATTTGATTCAGATGCAGCATCCTTACTGTCAAATGAGTTTAACGTGTTCTTGTGAGAAGTTCGCCCTGTAAAATGTTCTCCAAGGAAATAAATCCATGCTGGACCTCACACATTGTGGTTTTTTTTCCACTCATTTTGACCCTCAGGAAAATAAAAACAAATGCAAAGCAGTCACAGTGTGTTCTTCACGAGAATGTGCCCAAATGCCAAAGAAGTCACATTTCGCTGAACATACACTCCTTGCCGATTTTTTTAAGCCTAAGATTGGGCTGCTAATACTATAGGATTATTAGATTGGTCATGCTGTGTGTGTGTGCAGAGGAACACACAGGGCGTGCTAAGCAGCGTCCAAACTGAGGCTGCTTCCATTAAGCCTGTTTCTTTTCACTTGCATGTCCCTTTTACCCTGCAGAAAGTTTCTGACAGTCCAGCTGTTAGTCATTCATTGAAAATCTGGTCTCAAGTAAGTTTACCTCTTAATCTTAGACATCTTTCCATTTTAGCTCCTATTGCCCTGAATTTCTTATTTTCTCCTTCTTTAAGTAAGAGGGGCTTTGGACACTGGAAAGACCGTGGCCTATCTAAGATGTCAGGCATTTATCAGTGGAACATTTGCCACTTTTGAGGAGCTCCAGGAAAGTTTTAAACTTTCCTATATCTTGTGTTACTTTTATATTAGACTTTTATATTGCTCAGACCTGAAGAGTATGTCTGAATTCCTCTTCTTGCTCTTGAAGTGTCTTGTTAAAGGGAGCAATTTCAAGGCTTATTAAAAATCAGCAAAAACGAGCCTGATTCTACTGTGCCTTTATAGTCACTCTGGGAAAAGGATCTGAATATGGCATTACAAGAGAATGTGTTGGACTCTATTATAGGTAGGGCATGAACTAAATTAGGAGGTCCCATGTTATCCTATTCGTCTCCAATGTACATTGCAGATACGGTGCCAGTCATGTGCCAGGTTTCTGAATACTTGGAGTGGCTTGGTTGCAGGCACAGAATGACAATTAAATATTAAATAAATATTAAACAAATACCTAAATCTTTAAATGTTTAGGACTTGGAATTGGATGGCTTTATGTGAAAGCTTTATGTATAAACAGTGCACACAGCTTTCTTATTCATTTGCACCTATTCATTACTTTCTGATACAGCATTTTAAATGAGCTCATGGATTGTTTAACCTAAAATGTTAGAATTAATGTTCAAAAGATTTTGGCAGTGAATATTGCTTCACTCTTCCAGGTATCACTTTTAGTTTTATCACAGGTGAATTACACCTGGTGTCGTAAGTTAAAAAGGCACATCAAAATCTCTGTATTTTAGGGCTTAATAACTGGCTCTAAAGCTCTAAGATCCTAATGGGATTCCAAATAAGTGCTTTACTAAAGACAGGTGGATTAAAGAGTCATAGACAGTGCACACCCTTTTCTTATTCATTCATCTACCGCTTAGATTTTCTCAGGCAGCATTTTACATGAGCCTTTTTGTTAAAAAAAAAATGCTAGAATTAGAATTAAAAGTAAATGTGCTGTGTTACTGCCTTTACTGAGCTCCGTTTAACAGTTTTCCTGAACTATATAATGTACATATTTCTCCTAATCCCTTAATAGTGCTTCCTGGTGTGTCGTAAGCCGACATTCTTTAAGTAATCCACAGAGACGTACTTGCTCTCAGGTCGCATTTAGCCAGGGGGCTTGTTCTTTTGCACTGGAAGTCAGACCGGCAGTGGGTGTGTGTGCTACTGCATTCTCTTTCACTTGAAAAGGCAAAGTTCACATTGAGGGGAGCTTCTGCATGTTTCAATAAGTTGTACAATTTGTTCTAAATCTATTTTAAGGAGTTGGCAAAGATCCATCCTCTTTAGTGTTTTACCCACACACCCACTTTAGGTTTTTTTTTAAACGTGTGTTAGTATTAATATAGACTTGTGATGTACTGACATCCCATCCAGGGTGTATTCCTGCCTCAGGCCCAGTGTTCCCGGTGTTGCTCCGGATCCACCTCAACCCTGACCAGGATAAAACACTTACTGATGATAAAGGAATGAATGAAGTAAAGTATTAATATAATAATAAAATTGAAAAAATGCACTGTATCAGTGAACTAAATGTTGAATAAACTTTCACCATCCAAATTAAACTTAACCAATCTTCACACAGATCTACTCTTTCAGCCAAAATAAAAAGTGGCTGCTTGGATAGTCACTAGGACTATTTCTGTCCCTTTAGTATGTATCCTTTCTCTGGAAAATTGAATGTAATGAACCTTTAGAGCTCATTCCTGTCTACAATGTCTTGCATAAGTATTCGGAGAACTTTTCCACATTATACGTATAGTGCTACACCCTGGAATTGAAATCTAGCCTTTGATTTATACAACATGCCTAACATTTGAAGATGCAAAATCTTTTAATTGTGACACAAAGATTAATGAATTGCACAAATATTCACCCCCATGGGTCCTGCACATTTTAATGTTTGCCCTCTTCTAACACACTGACTACAACTCAGGTAGTGAACCAAATAATTAATTCAATAATGTGTGTTAGAAGATGGAGAACACTAAAATGTGCAGGGTTAGGAACCTGTGTCCTGGGTCAGAAGGTAAAACCACCTTTGGCTACAAGCAGCTGAAGTCTTCCGGGATATGTCTCTATCAGCTGTGCACATCTGGATCCTGATAATTACAAGGCACTGTGCACTACATCCACTTGCCCAGGAGAAAATTACATACTAAAAATACAAAAGAGGTTCCCTTAAGGGTGCCACCCAAGAGACAAGCACTGGTGTTTAGTAGTTACTTCAGTGCAATACCATAATGCTATTTGGAGAGTATTAACCCCCAGATATGCTGGATATCTGTAGTGTGTTCATGCACCATGATTTTATTTTACTTCGCTATTTTCTGCTCCCAAACATGACCTAGTTTTTACCGATGACGTCAGATAACCCAGTCACATCAGGCCAGATGTTACGGACGCGTCCAAAACCGCACACGGTATCCCATGGTGGCGTTTTGTTTAGGCGTGCTGTGTATTTCAGTTTAGGGCGTGGCCTGGATTCACCTCAAAGCCTGGAATGCCGGAATCCGAGTGGGCGTGGCCGCGCGAGCAATACGTCGAGCCGTTATTCACCTGGGCCGCCGCGTATATAAAGTCCAAGACATGACGGAGAAACGGTCAACTCGAGCCGAGACTGCAGCTTCATCCTCTTCATCCTCATCCTCATCACTGGCATCTTGTCCAAACGCGCGGCTGAATTCCTTTTCCCCAGAGCCATGCGCGTGCACAAGGATGAATCGCGCAACCTCTTGTTTCTGTTGTGCTTCCTGATGAAGAGCGGTGCTGCTATAAAGAACGACGCTACGGAGATTGTGTATCCCCACATGGCGGAGGATCCCGGAGAAGAACCCGCGGATGAAGCGGCTCTGAATCGCGCGCGCGGTGGAGGCAGGGGGTCCGAGAGCGCGGCGCGGGATCGAGCCGGTGAGTGCGCGCGCGTCTCATCAGTGCGCTCTGAACGCACTCCTTAGGGCAGTGGCTCTCAAAGTGGGGGCCAGGGACCCCCAGGGGTCCATACAGCATAGCCAGAGGGGGTCCGTGATTATTATTATTATTATTTTTTTTAATTGGAAATCATAACCCATAAAAAGTTATTATATTTAGGGGTCCAAGCACCAATGTCAACTCAGACCTAATGTCTTCTATCAGAGGAAAGTTCAGGAATGAACTGGCTTTGAATTGGCTGTATAATGTTCAAGAAACAAATCCGTACTGAAGGTGTCTGTGGAATTTATTTTACAGTTAAAGGGGCTACAAAAAGTTGGAGAACCACTGCCTTAAGGTACATGGCTCTCAGTAGAAAAGAACCCACAGGGATCCGTAATGCATAGCCTGGGGATCAGTGAGTTTTTTTTTTTCCTTCAAACTGACCTGGATCATGATCAGCGACTAAGTCAGTATACGCCCAGCTGGTTACTGGAGTTGAATAAGTGCAAGAACGCAAGGCAAATATAAACAATGTCAGCTTCAATTTAAATGAGGTTTCTATCATACAAATTGTTTGGAATCCACATCTTTTGATGCAGTGTATCCGGGTTGGGATGGCTCCAAGAAATAAATGTAATCGTTCATATTTGCCTGTGTATCTAATGTCTGAACAGTTACATAATGGTAATAAAAGAAACCTGTGCTGGGATTATAATGATTATAAGAGGCTCCAAGGAAAGTCTTTTTTTTTTTTTTTGGAAGAGTTCCCTGGTTGTTTGTGAACCGCTGTCTTAGGGTGCACGCTTGTGGATTATGGATACAGGTGGGACTTAGATTAAAAGAAAGTTGGAAGAACGAAAGGTAAAGAGAAAAGACGAAAAAAACCATTTAGCTTAATCTAATTAGGAATACACAACACTTGTGATTTCTTCTTTATAATTAAGATCTCACTCAGACAGTAAGGAGAAAATACTTAGACTGCAGTAAAGATTTGCTCTGTATCATTAATCAGGGATGATAAGAGAGTCCAGCGGTTATTTATGAGCTAAAAAAAACCTCTTGCTGTTATCACTCGGACATCACTCATTTCTAATCACAACATTCAGTTTCTCCCACCACTTTTAAAGTTTGCCCATGTTGTCAGATATATCTCAGTGAGGTTCTGAAAGAGTGAATAAGTGCATATGGATGACACACTCTTTTGGCACGCACCCATGTTGACTGGCAAAGATGAGAGAATTCAGAGCACAATGGCTGCTGACTGAATCCTGTCAGGCTGTGTGAATGGTGCTGCATCTCAGTTGCTCACAACGTCTCCGGTCAGCACCGTGTTCGTCTTGAAACCCTGCTACCTGAAGCAGGGAGAAAGAAAGGCCTCTCCGCTCCCCATTCATCACACGCTGTCATAGAGAAGGGGGCTTATTGTTGCTGAGGTGTGCGTGTGTGTGCTTGGTGAAAGCAGCTTGGCTTGGGTTGCACTGTCAGGTGGTGTAGCCCGAGGGTACAGGAATGTTCATAGTATCAGACGGCAGCGCTAATCCAACAATGGATTAGACTTTTAGACAACATCCTTCTGTGCGTTAAACCATTTCAGTATGCAGTATGCAGTAGGCGGGACAGTGGTGTAAAGTGTAATTGTATAATAAATACATTAAACTTTGTTCATATGCATACAACCACTATGCATGATTCCTGTGCAACCCGTAATAGCTTTTCTGTATAGCTAATAGTATCTCAATACTGGTTGATCATTGGCTATACATTGAACTCCATGTGTATAGGGGTAAATAAACAGCATATGTTTATTCATATAGGGAACTGCTTGTTGTCATTGTGTGTTTCACCTACACCTATTCATAATATTGCATTATGATGGACTTCATTTGTCATACAATTAGTAGGTATAAAATATCTAAAAATTGCTCCTCACTCTCTAATTCCAGATCCAGGTCCGATGGGCTGCAGAGAACTGCGCTCCACGAAGTACATCTCGGACGGCCAGTGCACCAGCATCAACCCTATTAAAGAGCTGGTGTGTGCAGGAGAGTGCCTCGCTGCCCAGGTGCTCCCCAACTGGATAGGCGGATATGGCAAAAAGCCGAGGAGCCGCCGGGGCAGCCATGACTGGCGCTGCGTCAATGACAAGACCCGCACCGAACGCATTCAGCTGCAGTGCCAGGATGGCAGCACCAGGACCTACAAGATCACAGTGGTGACCGGCTGCAAGTGCAAACGTTACCTGAAACAGCACAATGAATCAGCAAACAAGTCTGAGAGCATCACTCAACGTCAGCAGATCCACAAGCCCAAAAGCAAGCGGAAGCACCGGAATAGCAAGGTGAACGGGAATTGGCACGAGTCGGAGTCCTGAGGCATGGGGCTCTGAATAAAAAAAAAAAGACTCTGGACTACCTGTGAAAGAAGGACTGCAGAGCTGAAGAGCTCAGGAGCAGTGGACATTGATTATTTGAATGGAAATTGATGGCTATTCCAGATGAAGTGGCTTCAGACCAAACTCCAGCAAAGTGCCATACAATCACTGCTCGTGCTTCTTATACAATCCATAATGACTTTATGCCAGAGTTTGGCATTTCAGTATATCGAAAATATCACCTGACTATGACTGTCTCTCTGTGAGAAATCATATCACTGGCTGTACTATGCATCGAAAGCCAGACGACCCTGAATATCTCATGTTTGAGAACATTTAAGCTGTGTAAATAAAGTAAATACAGTCTCTGTGTGTAATGTGTGTAAATACAAAGCATTTACATATGTAACTGCAAGATATTTAGTTACTGTTAGCAAGTATTCATTGATGTAATATATTTTGTATTGACGTTCTCATCATGTGGTTCATCTAATCCTTCATATACATGTTGTAATTTTATGCAGGCATTATATTGCACTATTTCATATGATGGCAATTTCACTGTTGGCGTAAAAAGTATTAAATGGTCATAATTTGGATACACCTTGGTTTTTGCCTGTTTTTTTTTTTTTTTTTTTGGTCTCCTTTCCTTTTAATGTCTTAAGCAGCATCCACACACTGCCAGTTTGCAATACATTAACTGTCATCACTATGCACAACCTATATCAAGATCATACACACTTTACTTGTTAGACATTAATCTGAATGCATTTTGTTCAATATTTTCATACATCTTCTAGCTATTGAGAATTAACCGCCTACGTTTTCCTAAATACTTGCAGTTATGAGTGAAAGTTCTTAGTGTACTACAGGGTGTCCCAAAAGTCTAGATATCTTTTCAGATAGCCTTTAAGAATGACTTTGACATAAAAAAAATAATGAAAAGTATTGAAATCTTTCTTATGGCTGGATCGGGAAGCTGTCGCAAGGTTGCGATGGACTTTAACAGGAAGCATGGCAAGAACATCACACACGACACTGTTGCCAAACTTGTTAACAAATTCAGAAAGACTGGAAGTGTTGCGGACCAACTGAGAAGTGGACGTCCACTGACGAAGGCACAACCGACGGGGTGCTGGCGTACATAGCCCCCTAAGTATGGAGACTTTTGGGACACCCTGTAGCATACACAAGCAGTTCTGATACAAAATAGGCCCACGATATGGCCAGCCGCATTTCTGAGAGAATCCTCCTTCACCTCCAGGTTTTTGAAAGGGGGCAACATGGGGGAAGAGCACACTAACATCATTATCCACAAAATAACATTACTGTGTTGGCTTTACAGTTGCTCTATAATTCCTGATACTCAAGAGATTTGAACAAAAATACCCTGAACATTATAATGATATCACTTTTTAAGTTTTTATTAATTATCAGGACTAATAGACCTCTGGGGTGGCAGATACCACTCTGTACCACCGATGTAGCCACGCCCCTTTAATAATTAATAACAACAACGAGACTTTAATAGTCCTCTATCCAACTAGTACGCGGTTTGAGTACTAAGAGAACTTTTTTATTATTATTTTTTTGCTCCCTGAGGCGTTATAATCGCTTCTGTACTGATACCATGCTAAAGCTAAAATAGCGCAGCCGTCTAAGTAAAGGCTGAATCTCAAATGGCTTCTTACTATCTTTCTAGTGCACTACATAGGCTGTAGAAGCCATTATTTCATACCCTCTGAAGTCAATACTTATAGGAAGTTCGGAGTTATTTGGAAGTCAGTTTCAATGTTGTACGTTCTGGTTATTTAGCGCTATTTAGAGTTATCTTTGCAGGCTAGCGGACTAGCCTCGAATCAAAGAGGGGGAGAGCGCCGGCCTGGTGATCCGGGGCTTTTCCTGAAATTCGAATCCGACCACCGCGAGGGAATGATGGGGCGCGACGCTGTTGATTTCCCGGTGGCTGTGGTTCTGCCGGCCGCTGGTTGCGGTGAAAGGACAGGGCTGGCGACCCCCAAACAGTTCTGCACCTTCCTCAACAGACCACTCATCAGCTTCACCATCGAAACCTTTGAAAGGTATCTGCACCGCAAGTTGTTATTTCACATTCAGACTCTGTCAGTGGAACATGAAGGTGGAATGAATTCCTTTACAGATCCAGTAAACGCCCTGTGTGTGAAAGCTAGATGAGGTCACTAATGCCGGCATCTGTTCTCATATTTAAAGCGTAGGTCTGTCAAACTCTCTGGTGTGTGTTTTGTTATAGTCGATATACGCGCAATGCATTCTGGGTTATGTAGTTTCTACAATCTGAGAGTTGAAGTCCACAAGAAGGCATCACTATTTGGGCTAAGCCACTCAGTCTTTCAAAGATTAAAAAAAAAAAACAAAAAAAAAAAAACAAAGACATCAGTATAAGGCATCCACATCAGATTATTTGCTGTTAACAAATGTTTTAAGGTAGATTATTTTAGACTGGAACGAAGCACAGCACCACCACCACCAACGGTCATAAGAAAAATACTAAGAATGGTATGAAGAAGCTAAGCTGAGGCTGATTTCTTTCTAGCCCAGATTGTAGATTCTTTGACGGTCACCTCAGGTGATTGATTGACATGACTAACAAAACTCATCCTCAGCGGTGATTGAGAAGTTACACTTTAGTGCTGGACAGAAGCATGTGATTATGGTCTTTTCTTCTAACAGAATCCCGTGGATCGAAAGCATCGTCGTTGTGGTTGCTAAGGAGAGCCATGACCTGATGCTGCACATCATCCATCAGTTTCATCATACAAAAGTGAAAGTGGTTGAAGGGGGAACCACGAGACATAGATCCATCTTCAAGGGTCTTCAGGCGTTCAGCGAGAGCGCAGGAGTTCCTGTGCTTCCCAGGCCAAAGGTGGTCATCATCCATGATGCCGTGCGTCCGTTCGTAGACGAGGACTTTCTACTCAAAATCACACTGGCAGCCAAAGAGCAAGGGGTTAGAGCATTCTGCATGCACAAATGTTCAACTGAGTGGCTCCTCATTTACTGTTACACATACACTCACTGGCCACTTTAATAGGAACCCCTGTACACCTGCGTATTCTTGCACTTCAAAATTCAAGGTTCTTTATTTGTCACATACATATTACATACATGTGATGTAATGTAGTGAAATGTTTTTCCTTAGTGCCTCGTCCCCCACAATGACCAGAACAACAATGATCTAGATAGACACATACATAATAAAAACAGAATTCAATCTTTGTCATTAATCTTATTCAATCTGTCAGTCGTGTGGAATCAGCACAATACATAAGATCATGCAGATACAGGTCACAGTTAATGTTCACATCAAACATCAGCCATCTCAGTGACTTTGACCGTGGCATGGTTGTTGGTTTCAGATGGGTTGGTATGAGTATGATCTCTTAGAGTTTAAACAGAATGCTGCAAAAAACAAAAAAGAACATAGACTGTTTAAAAAAACATAGACAGCAGTTCTGTGGGCAGAAACAGATGCGAGATGTCAGAGGAGAATTACCAGACTAGTTTGAGCTCGAATAACCACTCTTTACAGCCGTGGTGAGCAGAAAAGCATTGTGCTGCTGCCACGAGATAATAATAATAATTGCATGAATGAGAAGGTGTACAGGTTTTTTTTTTATGAAAGTGGCCTCTGAGTATATAAGGCAAAGCAGATTTATTATGGCTTCAGCTACTACCAGTGTTCAAGCTTTTCATGACTGAGGATGTGAGTGTTTGTTCTGTTTATCCAGCTTTAGATTAAGCCAAACCATGATACAAAATTTTATTGTTAAAAGAACACTTCAGTACTTTTAACCCTGTTCTCTACTGCATCTATAGTTTATGTGCAATTACCCCAGACAAGAATTTCATTCCAACACATTTTTTTCTGTGCTGTGGACAGAAAAAAAGACAGGAAGCCTGTTGACTGAACACTCAGTTATAATCTAAGGCTTGGGTTAGTTGTTGAGCTGTCAGTTAATGGCAAAAATACAGACAGGTGACAAATTAAAGGAAGAACGAATATAAGGTGTCTTAAGGTGTTGGGCCGTCATATTATTCTATTCTATCACGCTTCTGTTTTTCAGTACTAATACTCACACTATTGCTTCTTCACACTAATGGATGAGCATCGCAGTCACTGAATGTGCACTTTTGACAATTTCCTGAATGATCTTCAGGAAATGATCTTGCCCATAGATAAACAAAGATGTTACTTTATTCACTGTTCCTATTGAAATACAGCCAGTCAAGCAGTCTTTGTGACTGAAGCTCCTCCATCCATGCCTCAATAATGAATCCTTTCTTGCTTTCTTTATTTAAAATTGAGGCCAAATGAGCCCGATCAGCTTTTTTTGTACCTGTCACAGAGTATGATAGGATTTTACTTGCTCAGTTGTATCACGCACACCTGTCATCTATCCATTTCCTTGTCCTCCATCTGTATGTAACAATATAACCATATAACACAAATTCAAAACTAACAATTAAGGTTTTAGAATGAGGTAGACATTGTAGACAGTTTTTCCTTATGTGGTTTTATCCTAGCTTGAAACACTGGAGCAGTCTTCCTGTGGTTTCAGGCTGAACCTTTGTTTACGTTGCGCTTATTTTACAAATACTTTTGACCAGAAAATTCATGAAAGCATCCTGTACATGTTTCACATAACAGTTTATTGGCTGCCCCAACAGCTGCCCTTAGGCTTCCATTACAAACAGGTTTTATAAACTGGTTTAATGTTCTTTTCTCAGTCTAGAGAAGCGTGTCGGAATAATTGTTCATGGTAATCACGCATACACTACAGATGTGGACGATAGACATTAGGTCGAAAAACATTGGAGTGTTCCTAACCCTTTTATTCAGCTTTCAATGTTAAATCATCCAGTGACTACACTAGAAGTAAAAGACAAAGGTTTGTAGTTACAAGAGTGAGTGAGTTGAACTTCAGGTGAATTGAACTGAACGGAAAGTATTATGATACAATATTTTTGCCATATTGTGGACCCTGTTTACACCATAATGCTGCAAAAATGTTAAAAGTATGCTGGTGTTTGTGTCCTGGTTTATTTCAAATCCAAAGCAGTAATTCAGCAACACACACATTGAGATTAATGTTTTGACCGACCTGCTGAAACAAACCACAGTCTCACTGGTACTGTGTCATTTTTATGACTAAGATGAGTGAGAACTGACCAGAAAGATCTCAGAAAGAAGAGTAATTGCTGCAGGTCACAATGCTATCTGAGTGTCTGAGTGTGTGCTTTAAAGCATAAATTGGTGGTAAGGCTGTCACTTGTCTGATTTTAGCTGTCTGTTTCTTCTTCCTTAGGCTGTTGCCAGATGGCCTTCATTATCTCTCCATTAGTCCTGATTATAAAGGAATGTCAGATTGAGTGCAGAGTCATCCATAAAGCCTGAGCAGCTTAAACAGCATTACTTTACACAAAACATACTACTTACCCACTCCTCATGATGATCAGCTAAAATGGAGTAAACTGTAAGGAGCTCAGCATGCTTCCTGGTTGGCTTACGAGTGCTTAGGCTTAAACCTTGCATTGTCAATTCCTAAAGTCTTCCTCAAAGCTGCTTCCTAAAGCAATCTTATGGAAACCAGCAGTTCAAGTGCAGGTTAATATCTTAGACACCACCCTGACTTGCAGCGAGTTATGTTTAAAAGCATCTCTAATGAAGCGTGTAGGTTGGAGTCATTGTTGTGATGGTGCTGTGAAAATCTGAGACTCACGCAGGCATTTCTATTACTCCAACAGGCTTCTGGAGCCATCCGTCCTCTGGTGTCCACGGTGATTGCCACCACCTCTGAAGGCTTCCTGGACCACTCACTGGAGCGAACGAAGTACAGGGCCAGTGAAATGCCCCAAGGATTTCTCTACGATGTCATCTATCAAGCCTACCAACGGGTAAAAAAACCTCTCTCTCTCAAATCACATTTGAGTACTTTTGTTCACACAAAAAGTTCAAAGTTCAAAAAGTTCAAAGTTCGCTTTATTGTCAATTCTGCCACATGTTCAGCACATACAGAGAATTGAAATTACGTTACTGTCAGACCCTAGGTGCATACAGATAACACACACACACAAAAAAGGGAAAAAAAAGGGGATGTAAAAATACAAATAAGTACATATAAATATAGTACAAATCCAAAATGTACTATACAAAAAAAAAAATAGAAATATAGACCCAAAATGTACTATATAAAAAAAAAAGAAGACTTGGATGATGTATTATTTTGGCTGTCCCATCATGCACCAGCACCAGGAAGGGATTGACGTTGCATCTGTGGTGCCGCTTCTGTCTCTAACTGTAATTCTTAATGAACTATAACGTGCAAATTGAGCTGTAAATGAAAAATACCCATAGTAGAGTATTAAAGGAGTTAGCTAGCCAGTGCAATCCGTCACTATTGTTTACATCATATATATTTTTCACACCATCTCAAGTACAAAACAATTGTCTGAATTAGGGATGTAACTGAATATGTTTGGAATGAACAGATATTCTGTTCTAAACAGATACAGATACTGTATGTATAGAGGTGCACTATTCAATTTGTACAGTGTTTTCTTCATTCATCCTTAGTAACTGCCTGGTCAGTGTCTCCAATTAGGCTACTAGTTTGTTTATATTTTGTGAAATTGAACCAACTAAATTTGTTAGAAAATGTCATGAGCATGTACAAATAAAAATAATAACTGTGTGAGCAGGATTAAAAACAGTCCCACACACACCTCTATTTGAAAAGGTAGTGGCTATTTCAAATATTTTGGTTTAGGACACTCCCACTTTGCATTTAAATATGAATTCAGATATGAATACTTGGAGCGCTAAACATATACAGATAATGGCATTGCGCTACACCCTGAGTTTGAACCCATTAAAAAGCTTCTAGATTTCTACATAACCTATGAGCTAATTTCTTAATTTATAAATTAAGAGATTTATAAATAAATGTATAAAACTTGGTTCCTCCTCAACTTGTCCAGTCAAGATTCCTCCTGTGATTTGGGTTCCTGCTATTTTTAGTCCACTCTTCCACCCAATGGGAGTTAAGCTAGAGTCTGTGGTGCACATTCTGGTGTTTTACCCGCTGTTCCAAATCATCCCGCAAGTTTCCTATGAGATTTAGGTGCACTAGCTTTGCAGGCCAGTCAAAAAGTGTCCCAGGGTTTCATCATGCTCGTTGAATAATTCACTCACATATTTGGCTTTATGCACTCTACAGTTGTCATCCTGGAACGTGTGAGTGTCAGTGCTGTGTTTGGCTTGGACATGACGTAAAATTGGCAACTTCGGAGTCTAACGATCTGACAATCCGGTTTCATTCAGTTGTATTCATCTACGTGAGCAGCCTATTGACACTGTAATATAAGATGCTGCTGTTGGTGGATGTGACTAACTCTTTCTCTAGGGTGCACCTTTGCAGTATGTGATTCAAGACACAGCTGCTGATTTCATGTGGGCCGTGTATTGCCGTTTACAAGATCTAGTATCAGTGGCCTAATGTCATCTTATTTGTATAACATTTCAAGAAAGTCTTAAGTTGCCAGGTTTGCTAAATTTTTGGATATTTTTACTGTGAAATACAGAAATATATGTATATTAGGCATGAGACAGCACATTAAAGCCACAGTATGATGCATATCCCAATACAGGCTTCACAAGAAGATATTGACATGAAACAATATTGACACAAATAAAACATACAGTTTTAATACATTTCTTTTGTACTGACAACGAATAAAACCACTGCGATACTTTGTATTGTAAGTAAAGTAGTTTTGTATATTTCCTCATCCCACCGAAATTCGTTTCTGGTTATGCCACTGCCAGTACAACACACAACGTGCTTCTGAATCATTTTTTGACACACGTGTGACTTGCGTCAAGCGCAACACACAGGCGTCGATTTTAACCCGAATTCAGACAAGTCAGCCGCAGTAGAAACCAGTGTATATACGATGATATACAGTAACTACTCTTCAAATGGCTACGCTACGGATCTGCTGTGAATTCTGGATAGTGTGAAAAATATGTGATATCAGCACCATAGAGTGCAGCTAACTTCTCACAGGATACTGAAAAAAAACCCAGCATCAACCAGCAAATTAGCACAAGAATAGCTCAGCACATCACAGATTTTTCAATCAAAAAATATTTAATGTGTTTCACGTTAAAATTTCAGTGCAGGTTGTAGTGTTAAAAAGAAACACAGACAGAGTAGGTTATGAGCTTCGGCTATTTTTATCTCTTTGGCTGTGGTGTAGAACATAAGAGTTCTCGAGTACTGATTGTCACATTGCTTTATAAATGAGAATGAAAGTCCCAAGATGTCTGACATAGTGGAGAGGTATAGTCAGGCTATCGAGGTATGTACATGGCTGATATAATGCTGATATATGATATAACACTCCTGGGCCTTTTTGCATTCAGCTCCTACAGTGGTGAATGTATAGCTCTTTGCTTTGAAAACCAAAGGTTATATATCTTCCTGTAGATGACATGAAATAGTCCAGACTTCATATTTAACTTCATTTTCTCTACATTTGCTACTCAAGGTTACTGCAGTTTGTCTTTTAAATAAAAAAGAGTCAGTGACAGATTTTTAAAATGTGGCCAAAGGCCATGTGTCAAAGCTCTTACAGTGGTCCTTTCTGCTTGAATGATGTGTTCACAGTGTGACATCCTTTGAGAATGATGGAGCCATTGTAGAGGCAAAAGAGACACCCAACCCCAAGTGTGTTCTACTAAAATGCCAAGGGTTAAATGGCTGCAGGACCTGGTGGCTTTTTTGTGTGATCACTGATCTCTCTCTCTCTCTTTACATACATATATAAAATGTTTCCCCTTTGCTGAGGATAAAATATGGCCATACGTATTGCTTCTATAATATCTCAGGTAGCCCTGTGATGTGTCTGTGATCTCAGAGCTGTGAGCTAGATTTGTGAACATTTGTCTGGTGTCCCCGTGTTCCCCTTAGAAAAAGAACAAGGCTGTGGGTAACTTGGTTCTAATAAAAATCTCATTACATGTGGTCAAAAGGCAGCAAAACAAAAGTCGGTGATTGACACAAAATGGTTTAAAAACTAGCATGCTACATGTTTGTGGTAACTCTGGTCTTGAGGGGAGCGCATGAGTTTATCCTTCCATGTTTTCCATTTCGTTTTGAATAGATACTTAATCTGTATGCATGTTTACCTTTTTCCTCTTCTGGGTCCTTCTCAGTCATCCGTAATAAACAAGTAAATAATTTCACTATTTCCAAAACACAAACACATGGATCTGTTGTTGCTTCGCCTTATGTCCTGATTTCTTTTCACAGTGCAGCGAGTTTGACTTTGAGTTTGGCACCGAGTGCCTGCATTTGGCCCTGCAGTACAGCGGCACCAGTGCCAAGCTCATTGAAGGACCACCGACACTGTGGAAAGTAAGAGACGAGGCCTTCACTTTACTGGAATTTAATGCACGTCACATTTATTCAACCAGTCCATGTTGAATGGATTTTGCACATTTTTTAATTTGAGTTTCGCTCCTTTTCAGGTGACATACAAACGAGATTTGGCTGCAGCAGAGTCAATTATCAAAGGTATTTATTTCAATTTTGTGATCGCTCTGACAAACAGCCCATGCTCGAAATCAGTGTGTTTAAACTACTGTAGTTTATTTCTTAGTAAGCCAGAATCGTGTCTGGAAAATGTCAGCAGCACATTCTACCCCAGGTTTAAGAAGGTGCTGTGTTTTATCACTGTTCAGCGATAGTTTGATTTGTGTGCATATTTACGTGATGGTGTTGGATCGATGCTTTAAGGGAAATTTCCATGCTGTCAGCCTGTCCCCTGGCTCTTCTGCCCAGGCATTACTCTGCGCTTGGAGGGCAGCCCTGTAACATAATGCCAAAATGGGTTTAGAGTGGAAAAACAACAAAAAAAAATGCTTTAAGACCCCTTCCCCAGAAAGCTTCACTTTCAGCTCCCAGTTAACTGCTTTCTCAGGTCAGCCTTTATGGTGTTGGATCTGTGGCTGCATTTGATCTTTTCAGAGTAAAACAGTTTATGTTATGGTGGAATTTGCATGCAGTTACATTTATGTTAAAGCGAAAGGTTGGATTAGTCGGTTGCGCTTAACTCCGTCTGAATCCTGTGTCTGATTATCTGCAGACTAAACTCTGACCCTTTGATATGTGGGAGGTATTTCGACCACAAGGAATGCTTGCTGGGTTTTATTACTTGACCCTCTAAAAGTTTATTTTCTACTCGATCCTTGATTGTTTTATACTGTTGTTTAATGTTCTCTCAGAAGCCTGCAAAGAAAGTTCACTGCACAGATCAATGCAGTTTCTTCTTTCATGACTGATGGTATGGTTCGTATTTATTAACTAGACATAGACACATGTAGGATTTTGCTTTTTCACAGGTGCATCAATTCAGAGTTAAGCACTCTCCTGTCTTGTATTATTTAAGCTCAGCTTTTGAGCCGCTTTTCATTTCCAGAGACTCTCTCGCTGTCAGCGTGCCTCATCTCAGGAGCCATGGCAGAAACCGTCGAGCTTTCCAGCAGGCTCCAAAAAAACCTGGAATCCCACCATATGGTAATGAGAATGATTTTGTAATACGTCAGGGTACAATGATTATGATCATAATGTCTATATGACCTCATCTCCCTGCTCAGCAAAAGTAGCGTCTGCTTGGGTGGTCTCGGTGTGTCAGATGTTCCTGGGTTAATGTATAATGCATGGAATCCCCCTCCCCAAAACACACACCCAAAACGCGCGCTCCGAACTCCGATCTCATTCCCACACTCTCGCTGCAAATCCACACTGGTATACACAAAGCCGTAATTGCATTACCTGCAGACATCATGCTGAAATGGATACACTGACTTGTGAAAGTCAATCAACCACCCTCCCATTTGTTAGACTTTAATCCCGGAGCCATCTCAGGTCCTCGACATTGTACGACAAGCTGTGGTTTTCTTGGATTTCCTGCGAAATCCATCCGCTAAAGGCAACCTGAAATTAAAACTGACATTTTTTTTTTTTTTTCACCTTGTTAGTTCATGTGCCTTGTTAGTTCATATTGTACACCAGTCATTCAGAGTGATTGTATTTCTGTAATCTTCTATTAAATTGCAATTTAATCATAGCATTATTGTCCGTCACGTGCATGCTTACGTGGTGAAAAATTGTGCGGCGGTTTGAGAAAAACATTCGGAAGTCCCGAGGCCGAATTCCACATTTAGAAAGCCATCAATGTATTTACCCAAAGCAGTGCAGAAATGTTGTTATTAACTTGACTAGGCTTTCAACGAAGATCATTGGGTAGATAAGTAGTTTAATAAAAGCAGCTGCAAAAATGTTTGTAGGCTATAAAGATATAAAGACATAGTTTGCATGTTTGGACTGAATGTTTTTATATTTTATTTAGTACAATATTCAATCAGATGCAAATTTAATAAATGTACAGCAGGTTCCTTTAGATGATCAATGCACTGATCGTTTATACATCGATAACCAGGTTTTAAAATGCTAGCACGTTGCTTGTGATTTAAGATACGTGCAAACGAGAATCATTTTTTCGGTTTAGGAAAGCCTGTAGTTTTCAAATCAACATACAGTGTTGTCGAAAATGTCAAGATTGCACAGTGTGAAAGGTTTTCCCAGGCTGCCACACAAATAATATTAACCAATAATCTAAGGTTATTTTCACATCCACTTCCCCCGAGTGTAAACGATTATCCTGTTTCACGTTACAGGCAAAGAATGTGTTATGATTTGTTTAACTTCGTCTTTAACAGCAGATGTTGGCAAAGAAAAATCTGGGCATCATCAGCATGGCCTTGCACCTTCAAGTTATGTGAAAGTCGATCCTCTTTTGTAATAGTTCCAAGTTCTAGGTCATTAGAGCCAAGTGCACATCCCCCTTTTGAAGATATTGCATACTGCACAGATCTTGGTGTCTAATAACGGGTTGGCAGCAGAACTGGGTCGCTCCTCAGGTCGTGGTTTGGAGTTTCGTGTCCTCTGTGTGCCCATGATCCTTGATGTGCTCCTCAGGACTCCAAGCAGATAAAAGAAAAGGAGGAAATAGTGGAGGAGGAAGTGAATTTCTCTCAAAGCCATCAGTGATTTTTAATCCACATTACGTGATAGGGTTTCTCTGGTTCGAGACGTCCGTGATATGATCCGCTTCTCCAAGGGCAGGTGGTGTAGTTTGGCTCTGGGTAGAATTTGCTTTGCCAATATGAGTTTTGCAATAAAGGACTGAGGAAAGAGATGAGGTCATAATATCACATTAGCAAGCTATGTAAGGACTAAAACACACCAGGAGAATAATCAACAACGGGGTGTTATGTGGCCCTATGCAAAGCGGCGTTACTCTTAGCACCCTAGACATGATTATTTTCCAATAACAGAATATCCAGAAGTGTTTTATTTCTCTTATACCACAGCAATTTGCCAATGATGACAAATTTCTATTATTAACGAATGACACCTCTTACTATTTAACCGGTTATAGTTCCACTGAATGTTTATTTGCTTTTAGATGAACATCATATAGTCACATTATTTAAATGTTAACAACTGCTCTTAGACTTTTATTATAAGTGAGTTTCTCTGTCAGTAGGTCTTCTTTTCTTTTCCAAATACAGTGTAATATGTCAAAATAATTGTCACTGGTCGTCTGTCATATGATACAGATGTGGTAGATGGTGGAGATTAAGTTATAAAACTGTGGCATATTCCTTTAAACAATTTATAGTCCAAAATGTATTTTCTTTTTTCTTTTTTCCAGATCAGAGCTAACAGATATTTGCCCTAACAGGCTATTAACATTAAATCTAATCATTTATATATCTGATTGAACATCAGTCAGAAACCAATCCTTATAAGTCCTTATAAATATTATCAATACTTTAATTTGTACAACTATCAATGTTGCATCATCTAGTGAAGGGAAATCAAATTCTTGCCATTTTTGTGGTGTAAGTGCTATGGTGAAACAGCCCGTGACCAATCCACAATTAAGGAGGATTTCATGTCTAACATGGTTTAAATCAAGTCAGAACATTTAATCTCAGAAATCTACAGGGCAGATTGAAATGCTTTTCTGCTTCAAAATATAATTAGTTATATTTCAAGAGGGTTTAAGTGCCCACATGTGTTTCTCATAACCATTTCATATCTATAATTTATTCTCCTCTCTCACTGTCGAGTTTGTACCGATCACAGCCTCGAGCTATTCTTTTATCTGTATGTGTGTTTCTGTTGACATGAAATGTAAGAAATGTATTCCTGTTCTGTGCGTATGTGTTTGTGATGTCCAGGTTAGGGTTGATGATAATTCTCGGTAAGTAACCGAGAAACTGTCAAACTGTGAGCATTGTAACTAAATGCTTATCCTTTTGTGTTTCGCAGGCAGTGGATGTTATCCCATGCACAAAGGAAAATAATGAACTGCTGCTAAAGACCAGGAACTTCATCCAGATATCTGTACTGAAATATTGCACTTTATATTGTTCAGCAGAAACATGCATTATATATTAGATATACAGAAACTAATCCTGCTGTTAAATAAATGAATTGTAATGGGGCTTAATACAATACATCCATTTTTGCAGACCAGTGGTGCAGGTTTATCTGAAACCGAGGAGATGGTGAAGGTTTTCGAGGAGACAAAGCATGCCCTTTTGTATCCAGTTGTTATTGTACTGGTAAGTATCTATACACATCAGTGACTGTTTAACAGATGCTGAAGGTTTGTTGTAATTGATTTTTTTAAACTTTAAACTTTATTAACGCAGACTTCATGCAGTGTTGCGATGTTCAGTATCCTGAATATTACATATGACTATATACAAAATAGATTATGTTTTATTGTATTTAATGAAGTCTAATTGCATTAAATGAATTCTCCAAGCTTAAAATCATGTTCGACATTGTTTGTTGGAAATTGTGCACTGCTAATCCATAAGGTACATAAACAGAAGGTCACTGTAACTTCTGCTCAAGCATTTTGTCACCTTTGAAGCCAGATGGCAGCAACAGGAGCTGGAAAAACTCCGGCCAGTTTGCAGCCCGGTCCTTTTCCAGCACTTCTACCTCAAAACAAATCTATCTTAATCTTTGGAAATGTCATCTCATTGAAACCTAATTAAATCCCCACTGTGATTTGTGAAAGGCCTCTTAAACGTGTCTTGAAAACACCCCAACCATTTGAATGTGACTGTGAGGCACAATGCCAGTGGATCTAAGGCTTAGAGAATGCAACTGTGTGTGTGCGCGTGTGTGCGTGCGTGCATGTGTGTGTGCGTGTGTGTTCTCATTACAACTCTTCAGGCTGTTTGCACGCGGATGGCACCTGCTTGTCATCACTTCAGCTTTTCAGTGGGTTTCATTTCAAACATGGGTCATGTGACTGTTGGAAATGTGACTGGCCACTTGACCTTTGACACCAGAATCGAAAGAAATGTCTGACATTCTCAGACCACTGAGAAAGTTTCTCTACCCGTATTGTGACTTTGTAGTATCTCATTTTCTCAATATTTGATTTTAATCGAACTCCTACTTCATCTGTGATCCAACTAGAATAGAAATAGCTTTAGTCACAGTGGTGGTCCAACATTGTTTGTGTCCTGTTGCATAGCGATTGTTGTTAGGACCTGATGACCTTAAGTTTTCTTTGCAAAGCCAAAGGGCAGGAATGTGAAATGGTTAATCAGTTTCATGGTAGTGGTAAAAACCCACTCTAGTAAACAGCCATTTTTTTGATTGTAGTGTCATTTGGGGTTTCTCTGTTAGTCATCGCTCATAAGATTGAGTACAGATGAATTCTAGTCTTTCATAAAATCTGACATTTTAAGAAGAGCATCCAGATTTTTAAAAGACACAGAAAACAATGAAGCGAGCTCATGGAAAATACAGCAGCAGTTTAGTCACAGAAGGACTGTGTCAACGGCATACTTTTAGTTAGCAACTGGGCGCAGTGGAAACTTTACTGAGCTTTTTAATTGCTGTCTTTGAAGTGGTTCTGCTGTTTACACGAGCACCCGACTTTCTGAATAGGAGGAGGATACTGTTGTACATGATGAAATGGCTTCTCTTGGAAGATGGATTATGGTCTAGACACAGCAACCACTTATTTGTATTCTGCGTTGGTGGGAATACACATTAACACATGGCTGTTTTTCATTCTGCATTGTTCAATCACCAGATACTGCATGCGTTTAAATAACGTTGTTTTTGGAGTTTGTTTTTCTAGAAAAATAAATATGTGTGGCATCGTAACCCTGCTTTTAATAGTTCTCTTCTCCATGTCTGTAGGTTCATTTACGTATGTCAGATGAGGCATCGGATATCCAAAAGACTGATGAGCTGATGGGCCTCATGGATCTCTCTATGAAGGTCAAACAGGGGAATATTTTACTCTACAGTGTGCGAATTATTTACTGCAAGGTAGGCCGGATTTCATATTCCAGGAATTGCTCATCTTATATAAACGTGTTCAGGTTATTCACTCTGAGATATTTATATTAACTTGTACAACATTGCTGTTGAATTCTTGAGTCTGATTGGTCGAAAGGTGTTAGTGCTGGCTGAAAGGCAAATCACGGGTTTATATTAATGCATTCATTCTACTACATTATAGTTTTGCGTAGTAACTACATACACAGGCACTTGTATGGTGGATAAAAACGTGTGTAATTGTTGATATGTCAGAGCTTTGTAACACTCAGGTAAAGCTCTAACTTTACGTTTTCTGACACGGGAAAGTCTTTGCGCTTTGTTTTTTTCCTCAGGAAAATGAAGAACTAACTGTTTCGTGGACATTCCATGAAATATGGTGTGCTGTTCATTTATAAATAAATAAAAAACTGAAATCATTGGAAAATTGCAGTGGTATAAGAGGACTAAGATGTGTTTTGAAAATAATCAGAAAATAATCAACTTTGGGATGGTAACTGTAACTCTAGTTGTATTCGGAGTTGATTATTTTCTTTTAACAGCATTCTCTGTCATGTTATATTCCCTGCGTATCAAATCAGCCAAAACATGAGATAATCATTGTAATCAGGATGTTTGTTGGACACGAAGAGACCGTGCTGATGTGCATGGGAAAGTCCGTATCACATCGCCCTGTCTCTGAGAGCAGTTGGGAGCTGTTCATGATTAGTTAGGTGTCTTTAGAAGGAGACTGAGCTGGCCAGACTGTGAAAGACGGATCACTCACTGCGTGTGACGTCAAGGTGTAGCGTAAGTAAAAAAGCTCCACCCTACATTTGTCACTGGGAGGTTTGCGACGTCCTTCCACATGTGAGCATTCCTCAGGCCAGAGTTCATGTCCTATGGAGAGCTATCACAGTTTCCCCCTTGCAGCTGCAATCGTATTTTGGAAAAGATCAGAAAAGGGAGTGGACAGAAATGATCTGTGCTCGGCATGATGGAACACATCGTGCGCACATCATTGCATGCAATAGTGGAAGGGTGTAAATCCTTCATGTAGGCCCTGTAATAATGAGCGTGATTCTTCCCAGATGCTTCTCAATCATAGTTTCGTGCCTCTTTATCCTGTTTGTATTTTTTTTGCCACTTTTATTTGTGAACTGGTGTCTGTGTCTTATAAACTATGCTCTGAAGTGATCATGGGAATGATGGAGAATATAACATGGCAGGCAGCAAAACAATCGAATAATCTTTCATGAGAACTGTTAAAAGACAATCCACAGTGTTTTTCCACCAAGCCAAATGTTTACACAGGAAGCGCTCCAGTCCTCTAGATGCCCTGCTGTTTTCCATATACATGTATTTGATAAGGATTACTAAGCATTTCTTTTGGAAATACATCTTTAAACGTCTATTAAAAACAAATTGCTCTTTCTTTTCTTGCATCCTTGCTTTATTTTCTCAGTGTCTTATTATGAATTCATGTCTTGCATCGTGTCCAATTTGTTCCTAGGTAAAGATGTATTTGCTGTAACTCTTAGATGCTGAAGTGTTTCGTTATTCGCAAGCTTCGCCAGCATTGTGTTCTCAGCAAGGTTCCTACCGATGGTTGAAAACCTGCCGCAAGTAAAAATGCTTTGAAATGTGCTGAATTTTCAATAAACAGCTACTTATATTTGGACTCGGTGACATTTTGGTAAACAGCAAAATCTTTTAGTATTTAACCTTTAACAATTTTATATTGTCTTAGCACCGCATATAAAGCATGTCGTGAGATGTCTTATATAAGTATCAAACAATTACCTACTCGCTAAAATTACAGTATTACTTCTGGCTGGCAGTGCAACTTAAACTGGCCCCAAAAAAAGAAAAGAAGAAAAAAGAAAAGTACTGGCCATGGTTGGAGCAAGGCTGAAAAAACTTTCCAGAAGCACATTGGAAGACATCTTGACATTTATAATTTGTGCCAAATAGCTTACAAATGTGTTATATGACTTCTGAGTGTTGAAATAAAATAAGGTAAATTAGCTGCTTTTTTTTTCTTCCTATAAACGCTCCCATTTATTGGATGACTATTAACGTTAAATATTTATCTAAGTTATATTGGAAAATGGCTGATTATGTACCATAAAAGTGCTTGAATTTCATGAGAAAGTTTGTAGTAATCCTGCCCGTGGCTCAGCTTGCTAGCAACTTCTGTGTCATAGGTTCGATTTTTGTATATTTTTAGAAATTCATACCTATACAAGTGTGTGTGTAATGTTTGGCTTAGCTGGCTAAGGCTCTGATCTAGAAGGTTGAGAGTTCAAATTGCAGGACTGTCATGGAGCTAGAGAAAGGCCTTTGAGTGAGACTATTAACCCTCAAGTGCTTGAATTGTATCCTTTTTTACTCGTTGACTTTATTTATTTTTTGCCGTTTGTGGGGTTTATATTCAGTCATTTACCCATGGCATGACAGTGCCTCCTGTGAATGTATTTAAAATCATTAAAATCTACAGACCACAAGCCACAGCTCTTCATGAAGGCCATGGGAAAAGGAACTGCCAACAAATGCACATCTTAAAGCACATCCCGTGCTATAGCTTCACACCACCTGATCAGTGAGTTTGATGATTTTTGAGCTGATCAATGATTCCAATGGTGACAGGAAACGTCACCAGATCCTTATAGCTCAGGGTCCTGGTGACCCGTCACTCGCTGAAAAGGGTTGTCACAATGATATATGGGCACACTAATCCCCTCAGTGAGAGCCCTGGTGTTTACTCTCCCTCTGCTTCCTTCTCCTCAAAGAGCACAGCGAAGGAATCCTAAACCTGAGAGGAGATTAGCCACCACTCCTTAAAAAAGAGAAAGAGTGAATAAGGGGGGGGAACTCTAAAGAGCCGTTCTGTTAGCGTTTCTGATCCACCAGTAAATGGCAGGTTGTGAAATTGGACACTTGGAAAGTGGGGTCTTTTCTCAGGAATGTGATGTATTTTGTGTTTGCCAGTGTATTCTCACGGGAACGCTTACACCGTCTGTACTGTATATACTGTATACATAAGTACATTTCTAAGACATCCTGCGTAGACACCATCTCTAATTCTGCCCATGGAGCACATTACAAATCACATGTAAGAGCTAAGCTCCTAATATATTTACTACATAGCAACGTACAGTATATATAAAAAATGTAATGGTGTCAGTTTTGAAATATCTTCATACACAGGTGACAAATTAAAGGAAAAATCTACCCTGAACAACTTGCATATTAGACTTTATAATTAACATCTTCCAGGGATTCTAAGAGTAATTTATTTTTTCATTTAAACTTCTTTCATTGACATGTTGGTCTATTTTCACTTTTGTTAAGCGTTTCCTACAGTACCCACAATTGTGTCGACTACCTGTTCAACCAGATAAGGTTCCAAAGCTTCACCTTTCATGCTAATACCTCCGTCATTGCTATTGCAATCGTCAGTACAAACTCATAGATCACAAACTGGCCGAGCTCAGTCTCTGCCATAACTTGGCACAGCTGCATCGCATAGCAGCGTTGCATTCTGGAACCTTGAGTCCAATATTTGTTGTCTCCACTACTTCAGTGTAGGATTTCTCAGTAATATGACCATTACCATCGCTGGAAAATTGGAGACTGAAATTTAGGAGCTGACGTCGAAACCTGACCATCATCCCTTTTGTGTGATCGATGAAGATTTGATGAGGAAGAAAATGATGTAAATCATATGCTATTGCCTCCACAGTCACTAGATCTCAACCGAAATAAACATCTATGGGGGGATTTTGGAGAGACCTGTTAGATGGCGCTCTCCACCTCCAACATCAAAACACCAGTTGAGGAAATAACTTTTGGAAAGAACGGTGTTTATCCCTCAAGTACAGTTCCAGAAGCTGGTCTGGTGGCTTATACTGGCCCCATAACTTACTAAGACACTTTATGTTGTTTTCCACTTTAAATATTTATATAAATATTTTTGCATATATAAAGTTATATTGACTCATTTGTCAAACAAGTTTCTTTGTAAAATGACTTACAAACGAAGAATACAGTCCAAGCATAAAGCTGAGTTTAAGGTTTTGCCCAACAGTGACAGTTAACCAGTTCTGAAAAACAGTTAATACTCAAAAACTTTCCAACATTATTTATTTATTTATTTATTTATTTATTATTATTATTATCAAATATTATCCAGTAACTACAGTGAAATTAATAGTAAGGATAGTATGTAGTATTCCAGACCCACCAATGAGCTTTGAGTCTAAATAAAGATCTGGGGAAAAAAAAAAAGATCTCAATACTGCAAACAAATTGTTGTGCACTAATTAAACACCTAAAATAACAAAGAAGGGCTCAGTTAAAAACAAACAGAAGGAGGCATCATGCTAATTTGTGGTGTCCTGTTTATAGCTTCAGAAGAAGCATTGCCTCTAACTTTTTCAGATTTCTCTAGTATTTGGTTTATGTCCCACTGGCCATCCTCTGTTCCCAAAATATTCCTACTTTTGTATTCGTGCCTACTTGTTGCACATTTGTTTTTCATCAGTTGGGAAAGCTAGATAAACCTCCCTGTTTTCTCTGTTTGAGGCTGATATATCCATGCTGACAGTCTCAGAATCGGCCTCCCGTTCCCTGATGTGTTAACCTGGTGTTAAAGGAAAAAAGCCACAGGAGGTCACAGAAATCCATGGCAACTCGTGCTGCATATAGTGCATGGTCTTTTTTTATGCCTGCGGAGCGCCAGATGTGCACTGGCATGTGCAATTGTGTGTCTGCAGGGAAAAATGTTACTCACTGAGCTGCTGTTTACCCAGCTTTGATTTGGCAGATTATGGAAAACCATTGATGCTCATCAAGCAACTTTCATGAATACTTGTGCTGAGACTCAAAATAAGACAACATTCTGACAAACAAATAGTATGTTATTATGGAAGACAGGTCCTTACCAGGTCCTCCAAATATGGATTGTAAACAGTAAATTGGTAAAAGAACTGATTGTGATGTGTTTGTTCCCTAAGCCTTTGCTCAGGGAACACTTGGTTTAAATTTGGGGGGACCACCCAGTCTGATGCTTTGCGTGTCCACTTCTTGGTCAGCAATGAATTAAGATTTTCAGCATTTTAATGCGAGACGTGCTTTTGGATCTTTTGAAAGGGTTTTGCTTTCACTCTACACTGACACACAACTGACAAACTATCAGTATAGAGCAGGGAGATCTCTTAAATCCATCAGATTGGGACATAACACACGAAGCAGAGTTACCACCCCAAAGTTGATTATTTTCCTATAACAGCATGTTTTATTCCCCTTATTATCCATTTTGCATTTTTTCCCCCAAGGATTACAGATTTTCTACTTGTTAAAGAGTGACATATATATATATATATAAGTTTATAGGTAGTTTATCACTTACTTTAAAACAGTTGTAAGTAGTCATTTTTACTTTCTTAAATTAAAAAAAAAACAAAAACACAGCTTGTCACGTTACAGAGACGTGAGAGTCTCCTTGCAATAAACTTCACCATATCACATGATTTTTTTAAGTAACCCTTTTTAAAAATCTGTTTATTATTAACCTTCTTAGCTTTGTATGTCTCTGTGAATTAACCATTACTAAAGAAAAAGTAACATATTGGAACCAAAGCTTTAATATAAACCTGTGAATTACAGCCAGCACTACTGTCAACTGTGCTGTCATAGAAAAGTAATTAACATTAATACTTATTGACCAATCTGATTTATGAATTCAACAGCATTGTGGTATAATGGTATAAAAGTAACTAATAGTAAATTGGACAGAGATAGAACAATGAGGAAAGTCAAGTCTGTCAAATGGGTCTTAGGAGTTTAGTGGTCAATGGTGGCCCAGTGGTTAAGTCTTTTGTTCAGTTTAAATCCCAACACGACCAAACTGCCACTGCTGGGTTCTTGAGCAAGGCCCTCAACCCTCAACTACTTGAGTATATCCTGTTTTAATTTAAATCCTGTTTTAAATAAATTTGGTTAAAAGTGTAAGCCAAGTGAGTGTCAGTATATGTACGTAAAAATATATAAACGTATAAATCCATTTTTCTGTAACAGCAGCTCAGGCAGTTCTATAGTAACAACAAGATGGACAGATTAAAAAAAAAAAAGTGTAACTGTTAATATGATGACATTTTCTGTGAGATGATAATTTAGCATTTTTTGGAAGGAGTCTCCAGTGTCAGCACATTGAAACAGTCACAGGTAAAGCTGTAACAGTGTCAATAACATGACAAGCCTTTTTTAAAAAAATTTTTTTATTTACTTCAAGAAAGAGGGTAAAAAAGGGAGGCTAGTGAGGGGACGACTGTTTATAGCTGCTGTAATGTAAGTGATAACAAAATTCCACAAAATTAAATGTAACTATTCGACTCTACATGAATAAAAAATATGAGGTTTTGTTCTTTGGATAAAAACATTGTAATTGTTGGCACATTTCTGTGGTATAATTGGGCTAAAACTCTCAAGGACGTGCTGTTATTGGAAATAATCAACTTCAGGATAGTAACAATAGCTACGTTTTCACCCAAGGATTTATTTATTTATTTTTTTTTACGAAAAAAGGTTTAGCATATTAAAATGTTTTCGCAAATTATCGATAAACTATCCCAAGTGTCGACATAATCTTTTTTCTGTTTAACTTTAGTGCATAAATTCTATGTTGATACTTGATAAATGTTGCGAAAAAAAATAGCATGGAAACAGTTTTTGTCGAAAAATGGCATTCACCAAAAAAAAAATAAGTGTGTCACATGACAGAATTTATTCATCCGTCGGCGGAAGAATAGGGATGTGCATGCCATCCAATGCAGCATAAACCTGTGGCACAAGATGCGCCAAGGAATTACGGTATGCAATTTCATTGGTCTCCGTTATCGGCAGCCTGATATAACGCTGCATTCATTTTTCTTTAATAGTTGTCATTAACCCCGAAAGTTTCCCCCACTACTCTGTAGGCGGCGCAGGTTGCCAGATTGAACAGGGCGATGGCAATCCACCTTTGGGTCGGAACCACTGGTCGGTGGCAACATGTGATGAGCGCAACATCATGACCAGTTAATTGGCACGGCATCTCGAACGTGGGCCATGACATTCTAAAATGTTACCACCAGAGACTGTCTGTGAAGTGTCTCTCCACCACTACCTCCCAGAAGGCCCTATTGCATGGTCTCTCCCAGACTCATGGGCTTCGTCACATAAGGGCAGTTACTTGGAGCCCTATCAGACGAGCAACTGCTCTGTTCTGATGTCGCCTTCTGATATTTCATACAATTGCAATTATTTGTGAAATTAAAATGACAGTAAGCTGGCCAATTTCAATTAGCTAATTGTCTCAATACTCTCTGATTTGAAGATATGTGGGATGCACAATGTACACAATTTGTGATGTACACAAAATTACATATGGAAATGGCTCAAGGGCAGATTTCTTTTGCGATACATCAAAACTTTTTAGGATGACGTCATCACGCACACCATTCTATAGGTAAAAGGCCAACTGGATGGAAACAGGTGGGAGACAGCAAATTTCACGAACTTTTTTTCACGCACTTTCACTTTGTCGATAACAGAAAAGCGCAAAAAGTGGATGGAAACATGGCTAATAACTCCACTTTGCATCAGCGCAGCCTGTGGTTAATTACTTTTCCATAACAGCATTCATAAACCCGTCGTGTTTGATCTACTCATTTCTTACTTTGTTTGTTTTATGTAGTCCATACATCTAGTAGTTTAATTTGCCAAGGGTGGACTTAAACTGATATTTCTGTAAATTCTTGTACCTTACTGTACTGCTTTTCAATTTTGCAGCAGATTACTCAACAGGCTCTTAACATAATTAGCCCTTAACCTATTAGTTCACCCTGTATTAGGTATTATATTGGTCATGTGTATCATGTCTACTCTGTTTTGACTCTCACATTTTACAGAGAGTAATTCCCATCGGACATCCTCTTTCTTACACTCTGACCCCTGGGTGTCTGTTAAACGCAGTTGTTTAGTCTGCGTTGTAGGCTTGTTTTGACATCCATGTAAAAACATGAACTGTATACTTTTCTGAGGTGTGGGTGCTCCTGTTTTGTTGTTACATGCAACACCATACAAGATGGTCTTTCGGCACTTCGTGAAAAGTTCTGTCACTTACGGAAATGATATACATGACCCTGTTGAACCTTAATGTGATATTTATAGCCAGCGGTCCATTGAGATTCCGAGCTGCGGAAGTTTTGTGTTTCTATGTGGGCTTGGGGATGTCATAACACATATTTCCTCCGTTCCTTCAGACCTGCGAATGTAAGAGAGCATTGTAGTCATTATTGTTTGCAGGTGTGTCTGTCGCCAAGCCACGTACAAACACAGTAATCACTCACTTGTTCAAATAGAAATGCATTCACTCGTAATGCAACCAAAGCTTCCTGTATTTTCTTTGCTCTGGTGCTATGTGTGTGTCCGATTATGATTAAGGTGCTCTTTAGAAGAAAGAAGAGGATATAGACCCAGACAGCACAGACAGAGCTTTGTGGAATAGTGTTTAGTTAGACGGGGAAAACTCTATAGATAACCACGCTCTTTTCAAACTCAAAGCGGAAACTTGCTTTATCGCTTTTTTTTTTTTTTTTTCTTGAACCTTAGTTTATCTGAGCTACTCTTAAATCAACATTGTGCAGTGCAGAGCTTCAATAGAAATGCTGGTAAGGTTGAGGAGAAGCACTCAAAAGGAGAAATGTGCAGTCAAACAAAACAGGATCCCTGTCTATGAGGTGAGTGGGATTAGGCATGACAGGGTCCTCATAAGATATTTGGCGTAGGTCCAGGCATTTTCCTTTCCACAGAAAAAACTGTTTTGTGGGGAGGAAATTAAATATGTGCAAATTAAAGTGAGTAAAGTGTACAGTGAGACAAGTTATTTAATCTTTCTGTTCCCTAAGCAGTGACCCGAGGCTAGAGTCTAACTTGGAAGGTGCTGTAAAAAACTTTGCTGATAATTTATGAAGTCAAATTAATCAAAACCACTATGACAACACTGCTTTTTTGTTCCATGGCAAAAGGCTCTTGTTTCAGGTTTATGACAAAAATATAAGTGAGTCCCTAGCGGCTGGAATCAATCAAAACCAAGTTTGACAAAACAACTTGATTTAAGATTCGTTGCCATTTTCTATTCACCAACACATCAAATAAGAGCTCCAACCCTGCGTGACCCTGCCGCAGCCTGATTTGAGCTCATCCATAATGAAAATAGCCATCTTCACATGAGAGGACACTTCACCGAGGACGACACTGGGATTTAGGCCCGTATCAAATCTCTAGAGCTGATGGTATATGAGCTGGAGATTTCTGTCATGGTCTTCCCCTCCAGCTACTGCCCACTGAATGGAGGCTGGAGATGGAAAGGGGGGGTCGGTCTGTACCCAGAGCTATCATAATACCCTAAAAGAAATACACTGTCAGAGCAAGAAACGCAATACTGCTTAGGCAGAGACAGGGCTGCTTTTAAGTCTATTGTGCTGGGCTTTCGCTCTCATGACATAGCTTAGAAGTACGAAGCGGTATATGGCTTTATGATGATGTTTTACAAAGTTTCCCTTGCAAATGATTCTTCTAGAATTCATATGTTCTCAGTTTTTTTTTTACCCCTGACTGATTTGAATGACCACGCTTGCACATTCGTAATAATCTGTACAACTTAATTTGTATTTCTTAATGCAATTTGTACAATTTGGATTGTACTATGTATTACTTAATTTCAATCGCAACCATTAAGGTTATGGTAAAGAGCAATGTCAGCATTTGTAACTTTAGTTCTTCTGAAATGGAAACGACATCCAACTGTTGCCTTCGCTCATTCAAACTGGCACACACGGTTCACGAGCTCCGGTTGAGTTTTCGTTCACTAACATTTATCTGACTCATTTGAAGTTCAGATTCTATTTTGTAACGTTGGAATTTCTCAAGACAGTCTGGAAGTCATGAACCATTATATGATCATTCTCAAAAGCTCTTGAGTATTGAGTTTCCAAATGCAGCATAAAAAAGATTTCAGCATAGATAATTAGATAATAATCTAAATAATAATTTTCCCGTAAGCCATTGTTTTTCATGCTTCCTTCGAGGTGGTGCCCTCTTGTGGTAGCTTGGAAACATTACTCAAACACACTTGTAATCCAGTCATGAGTGATTTAGCAATGTGAATCAGAGAGCTAGTGCTCAACTTATTAAGTAGTGTCTCTGTTTTTTCTCCTCCATAGAGCTGGCGTCTGCACTTGCATTTCTATTTCTTTCCCATTTTTCCACTAAAGGTGATGTTAGGAGGTTTTAGAATCAGGCCAGGGAGTGGTGCAAATTGTCAGTGTTAAGTTCCTAATTGCTGAGGCTCCATCTTCAAAGCGAGCGCTGGTGCGAGGCAGCGGTGGGTCGCTTGCTGCTGATGGAAAGGTTGATTGCAGCTCTGGAATTTCCAAGGACAGTTAGGCAATGGCTTCTCACTGTGTGGTCTGGCTGGCATAAGGGCCATCCGTTTTTCTTCAGCAAATTTTCCTTTCTCAAACAAAATACCAGTCTAATGTGTGCCACTGCCTTTTGGTTATTGATTGAAACAATGCCAGTGTAATTTTCCAACTGAGCATGAAGGCAAGATATCAGAAATTGCAGGTGTGTCACAGAATCCTTCTTTCTTAGTACCTTCTTTTAACAATGAGAAATGACACTGGGAAAAGGTTAAATGCATAGAGTCCACCAAATAAGTGGCAAATCTAAAATCAATCCATTGACTGACCATTTCACATATCATATAAGTAACAGTAATATAGATAAAAAGGCAATATTTAATATGATCTACACTGCCCTCCAAAAGTTTGGAAACGCCTGAACAAAATAGGGTTTTTGGGCAATATCAGCATAAATCCTCTTTAGTTAGTGACCATTTTGCATTGATAATAAGGGACAACACAAACTATGAAAACATATTTTATTAAATAAAAAGTTTATGAACATAAACATGAACATAACATAGAAAAATACTCAAAT
>CM040988.1:16786666-16881756 GCA_022985145.1 Pangasius djambal
AAAAAAAAAAAAAAAAAAAAAAAAAAAATCCTTATGCGGACCAGCCAAATGTCACATATACCCCCAAACCTGTCACATATACATTTGGTCCCCATAAAAAGATTAAAAGAAAAAAGAAAAACAGCCCACACACACAGCACCACCTCAGCCATGGACTAAATCCACTGTACTGTCAAGACATTATAAAAGCCTGATGTGTAAGCTGTTTAATAATAAAAAAAAAAATTATATATGTTTAAACTGGCATTTGTCTTTTTTTGGACACTTCTTAATGTTTAGGCTAGAGTTTAACTCCTGAATCACATTAACGCATGGCTTTATGTACACTATGGCTGTCTTAGCTCTAGACTAAATTGCACTTTCACATGCGTGTTTAATATTCGTGACAAAAACTTGTATTTTCCGCCTGAACAGAACTGTATGGGTGTGTCGGATCACGTTATGATTGACGATGTTGTTTCCCCAGGCAGCCTAGACAATCCAGCAACAGTGACAGAAAAGTGAGGGATGACAAAGCGTAAGGTTGACGCTAGCTTTTGTGTCCACGCAAGTCAAAAACAGCGCCAGGTGCATTTTGGTCTGCATCCAGCTAGTTTAACAAGCTACCCTGATTAGCAGAGGAATTTATTATAGTGTCACTTCGGTGCTATAATGTGGCTGGTGCTTCTTATTTAAAACGAACTTTTAACTGTCACATCTAACTGCCTGCTTTTACCCTGATGGCAGCTACAGGATAATTAGGCACCCAGGCACAGGTCTGCCCTTTTACAGAACACATCTAGATGAACAAACATGGACATCTGATTAGATTGCCGTAGCAGACAATTTGTCTTCCTTTCACAGCTTAAAAAATTGTAAGGCCAGAACTACTTGCATGATACTAAAAAATAACAACATTTTCTTTAACTATTGTATTACATAAAATTATTAGTATTCAAATGCATTCTAATGATAATGAGCCTATATAACCATTAGAAGGTGTAGAACATCATGAACAGGAAATAGTGTCTTTTTAATCAAACTTTAATGTTTTGGGTGGCATTTTATTTAAACAACGTGATACACCATCTTAAACTCATCTTCCTTCTAACATAGTAGAGTTAGGCCAAATCACAAATAACGTTCTATTCACTAGATATGCTGTCTTCATGTGCTATTAGAAAGAGGGCTCTTTGTTTAGTTAAGGGCTGCTAAACATATTGTTAGTACGAAATACTTTCTGATAAAGAAACACTTTGTTGTAGGGAGCTACACAGTGCCTTTACAGATTCCCTTCAAGAGGGACAGCCTAAGAACCCTTAAGTATTCTTGATGTGACCTTTTTTAAATAGTGTAGTATAACAAAATGGCACCATTTGGGATTTAACCACAGAGAATTCTGTCTTTAAACGTACCGAGTAAGAGTGAAAAGTATCCCCAGTATAACTACTCTTACAATTACAGTTACAATATGTTTAGAGCTACTTACGCAAATGTAACACAATCAATGGAGCGTGTTACCACACACCCCGGGGCCCAGTGTGAGCTATGTGACCTGATAAGAAATCACTTCAGTTTCTGCTGGAAGGGTTGAGCAGGAACTGACATAAGCATAACGTAGAAATCTACGCCCAACTCAAACTAGCCAGAAGGAAATGACAAAGAAAAAAAAAACAACAACTAATATCTCTCAGGTAAAAGACAAACATAACCCTTTCTCAAGCAGTCAACAGTGCGATCACTACAGAAGCTGTATTTCTGAAAATAAGTGTCAGGAATTATTGTTATCAAAGTGTCTCTGAGTTTCAAAGCAGTCATGCATAGGCTGGGCTGTGGGAGGACAAGAAAGTAATGCAATACTGACCTCTTGTGGAACAGCATGAGTTATTCTTTCTCTATTAGACACTATATTAGCACCACTAGGAGCACTATGGTCATTTCTTTACAGAAAGCTCGTAAAGTCAATTCTTTAAGACAGAGATATTGCAGTGGCCTCCCCTTTGCTCACACTCGACCATAAAAACAAAGTAGTCCTTTAAGTGCACTTTAAATTGTGTGTGCACTTCATGTGAGTAACCTGTTGCATTCACGCGGTATGAATCTGACTTGTCTGCTGTCCTCACCAAGAAAAAAAAAATTGTGAAAAAGGCGCTTTTTGGACAGGAAGGCCTAATTCCATCATTTGCAGGTGCTACTTGATGATTTTGTTTCTGTCTGGATTGACCATGGTGTTTTTTTCTCCCTCCTCAATTACAGACCAGATTACATGCTTTTTAAAATTTTTTTTATACCAATTCTATGCTGGTCTGATTATTTTAATCCCATCCTGATAGACAGATGCTGCCTCTTGCATTGGAAAAATGTTTTCGACAGCTGATACACATGGTATTTAGTTGCCTGGCACACATTTCCTATTTAAACTGTTCCTGTTATGAAATCAGAAGAGTGTGATCCTGCAATCTTGATTAAAAGGGCTATTATAATGACAGCTAAAGGCATAAAACCTGTGGGATCTAGTCGCATAATCTCACTATATCACACATTTTTTTTTTTAGCTTTCTAGAAATAGATGAATGAGCAGCAGTGGTATTGCTACGAGTTCCTCATCTAACATTAAATCGATATAATTGTAAATGATCCCATAATGTTTTCTGTAGTCCATATATGTTTGAAACAAACCTGGGTTCATAGACACTCGCTTGTCCGAAGTTAAATTGTGACGTCACCCAGAAACACTAAACCGGTCCCAAAAGGGCTAAAGTCTAGTTTTAGAATATAATTTTTTTAAAAGCTAGAGTTTGGTTTTAAACTATACCTTGAATCTTACAATGTCAGGACAGTGCTATGACAATCATTTAAACTTGCATCTTCATTACTTTTTAAAAATATATCTTTAAACCACACTTGATATATATATATATATATATATATATATATATATATATATATATATATATATTAGTTAGGTACAAGATGCTTTGCTTTTATTTCCAGTTAAAATATTAATGTCAGAAATGTTTTTTTTTTTGCCTCATGAGCCTGCGATACTTCACACAGTTGGCTGTTTTTTTCTAACCTTAGTCTACTCTGATGACAGCAGGGTTCTGGACTAGCCCCTATACTTGTGTCTGCACACTGGGGCCATGCAGGGACTCTCGCTTCTTCTGAGCCAACCGCTGATTGCTAATTGATTAAGGCTTTGGGTTTCCCGTCAGCCGAGCCAGAGTGTGAGGTAATTATGGATGGCATGAGGCCAGGAGCTCTTATCCTTCCCCACCTCTTATCCCTCATACACCCTTATCCTTTAGACTACCCAGGGGAAACAGCCATGAGAACAGAAAGGAACCAGAAGCAGACAGGTTTTAGGACCCAGACCACGCATCCTTTGGTGTACTGAGAGCACTTTAATGGCTATAACGTGGTCTCAGAAGTCACTTAAATGCCTTCTGTTTTATATCAGAGGCCCTAACCAACGTTAGCTTGGGGAAAACAGAATCTTCATTGCTCAATGTTAATGCCAAAATGTTCTTATGTTCTTGGTCAGCCTGTGCTCCCTCACTGACTCAGATGTCAGATTGGTCAGTTGTTCTGTGTGCACTGGTTTAATTTGTTCCACATTTCCACGTGACACGCATGTGTGGAGTGCGGTCTTTCTTGCTGTGGTCCTGGGAATCAGCAGGATTTGGTGAAAGAAGAGATTGAGTCTCGGTGTGAAGCCACAGCTCATGATTGAGATTGATTAACCAGTTCTAAGAAGCTCTGCTTCGTGAGCTGTTGAAGGTTCATGGTTTCTGCCAGTATCGGTGTCAAAACCTAGCAAGGAAATATTTTATTATAATTCAACACCAAGGCTTTGTGTTAATAATAGCTCATTGACTCTGCCAACATTCAAACAACTGTCTGCAAGGGATGGCTTGCATTATTGCAGCAAATATAAGATACGTATATTTTAAAAAAAAACTCTACATTTAAGTAAATCATCCTTGGTATTATTGCAGTCACCTGCTGAGTAGAAACGTGTCAAAATCCTGTTAAGGCAATCTGATTCCCATGTTCTCACATTCCCCAGCTGTGTGGGTTTTTTGTGAAATTCAGTGTGATAGCTGCTAATTGAGAACAGCTCTGAAGCAGACGCTGAACTGCTTGGGATATTTATTCATGAGAGGCGCTTCGGTCATTTTCTGATGTTAGAGCTGTGCCATGTAAAATGCATGGTGTGCTATAAGATGAAGTTCAGCTGAGGTTTCTACTCCCTATGGACTGGTGTGTTTCACCTTCAGCCGTATAAATCCTTTTGTGTTTAGCAGGACTTCCTGCAAAAAAGCGCATATATTTTGCAAGCACATAATAAC
Organism: Pangasius djambal; assembly: GCA_022985145.1. Lineage (NCBI taxonomy): Eukaryota > Metazoa > Chordata > Actinopteri > Siluriformes > Pangasiidae > Pangasius > Pangasius djambal. The sequence continues at coordinate 16,790,998 of CM040988.1, forward strand.
TAAAGTAAAAGTAATGTATTGAGCCTTATTTGATACCAAGAGTCACATAAATACATGATATTATCATTAAGCCTTAACTTTTAGGTGAGGCCTCACAGCTCCAGGGTCCTGGGTTCTGTCCTGAGATCAGATTACTGTCTGTGTGGAGTTTCACATGTTCCTTCCATGTCTATGTGGGTTTCCTCCAGGTTCTGCGGTTTCCTTCCACCTCACAAAAAACATGCCTAGGTGGATTTTCTACACTAAAATGCCCTGAGTGTGAATGAGTGTGTGAACGGTGATCCATCAAGCATTTGTCCTTTTTGGAATAGAGTGGTGAGTAATGATATTAATATCGCAAGCATTATTAAACATGTCTTACCTTCATCTACATGTCTTCTCATGTATTTATTAAAATGTTTGGTAGTACTTATGAATAATATGTTATTTCTTAGCATTTATATGCTTACCATTAAGTTGCAACAGTTATTTCTATGTGCTACATTTTTACCTGTTAGTAATTATTAGTAGTAACGTAATTATTACTTTGGGGCATTATGGGGGACATGTACTTTAAAATCCAGTATCTAAAGCATGTCCAAAAAATGATTTGTCATAATCACCTACGTACCTATTTAATAACAGCTACATACCATACTGTAAAATAAGGAGTGTAAATACCGGTTTCTACTCTTCATCCTGACAAGTGCATTTTCATAAATCTAAGCTTCGTGGCTTCATCTCTTTGTCTGAAATATAAAAATGTGGAGCGGAGCACGTGTGGAACGAGAGGCCGTGTGTATGAGAGATAGTCTCTGTGCAGAACATGGCCATTTCTCCGTGCTTGGCAGCCTCCTACTATCCTGCTGGAATGATTTATGACTGAGAATCACTCACACTCACCACTTCCTCTGAGCAGAATCTGCAGAGACATCACTCACGGTACACCATATTCTCTGCACATACACACACTCACACACACACACACACACACACACACACACTCACGTCCCCCTTTTGTTGTTTTGGCTGGTATTTCAGCACACTGGATTTGAAAATGACTAGGTTAAAGTGCAGATTGTCAACTTTAATTTGAGGGTATGTACATCTATATTGGGTGAACCATGCAGGAATTATGGCTCCTTTCCATATACAGTGCCTCACTTCAGGGTGTCCATAAGTAATCGATTACTGGCTACTCGACTGTTTCTTGGCCCACTGTGTCACTGTGTGTCTCCAGCTCATGAACAAGAGAGTTAGAAATATGGTTGATTCTAGATGTGGTATGTAATTTTTTTTTTTGTATGACAACAAATAAGAAACATGAGAAGCAAAGAAGTTGATTTCAGTTAAGAGCCAAAAAAATTCAACTTAAATTAAATAAAATCTGTATTATCAAGTTTTTCTAACTCGCAGCCTCTCAGTTGTATGGCTCTATGTACAGTATATGACCGTTTTCATGATGGTCTAAGTTTAATTTTGAAAAGATTTGCACCATAAAGTTGATTACTTTCCTACAACTGCACATGCTGAAGTGTTTTATTCCTCTTATACCACAGCAATTTGCCAGCGATTACAAGTTTTTATTTAGTAAAGAATAGCACATCATATTTTTTATTTATTTATAGTTACATTTAATGTTGTGGAATGTCCATGAGACAAGCTAGTTCCTGTTATCACTTTATAGCAGCTATTAACTGTCATTCACTCACTCTTCTCTTCTCTTGAAGTTAAGTTTGTTGAGACAAAAAAGGTTACAGAGAAACCATAAAGCGCAAACCTCTCCGTCCTGAAAACTCTCCTGTGTTGGAAAAAAATAACTGACCTTAACAAAACACTGAGACTGAAGACTCCTTCCATAAATGTTCAGTAAACATCTCACATAATACTTCACCATATCATACAGTTTCTTATGATTTTCACAGACTTTTCTCATATTATACATTTTTTCTTTATTACTTTATTACTGTTTATTATTAGTCTTAGATGACCTGTGTCACATCCTATTCCACCTCAGAGCTAGTCCAGTCCAGACATTAAGACTCTCACACTCACCTGAGCACCAGCACACCCATTTCTAGTTTGTTCCAATCTTTCTGTCTATTCACACTTCTCTCAATCATGTGTTCATTGCGAGCTTTCGGTTCCGTGTTTGCATCATGTTTATTTCATGACCTTTGACTCCCTCTTTGTTTTCTGTCTCCGATCTGGTTTTGTTCACTGTTTGAGGTTTGCTTGATCGATATGACCCTTGCATGTTTTAGACTACGACTCGGATTTGAATAAAAGTGTAGCTGCACATACATCCACCTGTCTCCGCTATGTGACAATGTACAGCATCCACCCTACAAGTCCCTGTGAATTACTATAGAAATGATAACATGTAATCAAACAAGTGCATTAATATAAACCTGTGATGTGTCTTGCAGCCCGAACTATTGTGAGAGCTGATATTATAGAAAATGAATCAACACCTTCTGACCAATGACAGTTGAGAATTCAAAATCTAGGTCCTTCTCAGAGTGAATAATCTGAACACATTTATATAATTAATAGTCAGAAACTGCCTATGCAAACTTTAAACAATAAATAACAAAATAAGGTTCATTTATTGCCACGACTCCTTACATTAAGAATTACATTTTCCTTTAATTCTTACGTAAAAATTCATTTTGTCCTACAGGTGTACAAAACGTTTTTTTGTGAATCTTGTAGAAAAGGCTACTAACTGCTTAAATAAACACTCACCAACAATTTTAATAGGAACACATGTACCTCACCTCATTCATGCAGTTAACCAATCAGCCAGTCATGTGGCAGCAGCAAAATGAATAAAAATGTGCAGATACAGGTCAAGAGCTTTAGTTAATAGTAACTAACACAGAATGGTGTGAAAAACAAACAAAAAATATCCAGTGAATGGCATTTCTGCAGAAAGAAACACCTTATTGATGCATGAGATCAAAGGAAAATGGCCAGACTGGTTCAAGCTGACAGGAAGGCTACAGTGACTCAAATAACCACTTTTTACAACCGTGGTGAGCAGAAAAGCATCTTAGAATGCACAGCATGTTGAACATTGAGGCCGATGGGCTACAACAGCAGAAGACCATGTCAGGTTCCACTCCTGTCAGTCAAAAACAGGAATCTGAGGCAACAATGGGCACAGGCTCACCAAAATTGGTTTGTTGATATATCAGGTGATCAACTCCTGAGGGTGATCCTGTTGTCTGTCAGTTGTCTGTTACGACACTGTTTCCTCTGATGATTGGAGAATGTCTCTATGGGCTCAAACGCTAGTGCTGTTTCTTAGACTGCATTAATGTAGCAGTACATTTGGAGGAGCAGTACATTCTGCTGTATTGTCCTCACCCTCTGTCAGCAACCGAGCATCCTAAACGGCCGTTCTGGCCTTGACCTGGCCATAAAAGCTCTGCCCGACTGTACCATTACCAACCACCATGCGCCATAAATCGTGGTGAGGATTGGCAACTTCATAGAAGTGGTTGTGTCAGCACAACATTGGGTGTAACAGACTCCTATCTGACCGCCATTTAGGTCATTTCCTCTCTTTAAGGCTCCATATTACAGCTCTGAGAAGGTCGGGCTTGCCCAGAGCGGAGCCCGACGCAAAACGGAGAATCTGGGTAATCTAATTAGAGGCTGAGAATGGAAGGCCGCGAGGCCTGAGGCCCGGGTGAAGTGGGGAAACATAGGCTTTGAAAGTATGTACCGCAGCCTGGGATGTGGTAACGTCTGAGGGGCTAATTCTTCCGCAGGACAGAAAACAGGACCCTCTTCGGTTGGAGAGGACGGCCTCTTCACTATGTGTGATAATGCACAGAGAAAGAAAGAAAAAAGAGAGAGGGAATAGTGATAATAGTGTGAGATGGAGCAAAAACGACAGACGGACAAAAAGAGAAAGGCTGAGGGCAAAACAGCGAGAGACAGGCGTGATTTATGCCCTGTGATTGAGACACAAAAATAAATGCAGGCCCCTTGGAGAGGAAAGCACAGCCCATAAAACAAAGTACACACTCGGGCATTTTCTCTCGCTCAACCTCAAATGACTGCAATCCCTCTCCATGATGTCAAAGTCAATCATTTTGGCTTTTGTCACAAGGGCTTTTATGATAGCGAGGAGGGCATTGTTTTGCCTTTAACTCGACTATGGTACAGAGTGAGTAATTACAGATTTGGGGAGCTCTGCAGAGCTTTATCAGAACTACAATAAAAGCAAATGAAAGCTCATTGAAATGGTGCCTACTTGCCATCATTCTTCATTAAAGGGTCTGGTTGCTTTTCTTTCCTCACTGTAAGCCTTTGCAGTCCAGAATTGTGTATCGGAATGATGCTGAGCTTTTGGAATATTAGTGCTGCATTTGGACGACGAGGTCTTTTCAGCTGTAGTAATCAGAGAGAAGGTCCATCAGTCTTTAGGTAAACATGGTGGATGGGCAGGATACAGCCCATTTAGCAGGAAACTAACACATCAAGGCTGTTTGATCAATGTTATTTATACGACTCACCACAAGTGTGGCATCGGGAGTTTTCCAGGCTTTCATGTGCTGGCAGACCTTAAACACACACGCATACACATGTAGTCAAACACACGCTCAACATTCCGCTTTCTCACTTTTAAAGTGTTTATTTATTGCGGAAGGAAATGTAGCAGTGTCCTGATTACACAGTAACAGGCCTGACATCATTTTTCTTTCTTTAATGTCATGAATGTGGAAGTATGAAGGAATTCGTAAATGAATCCACGCCTGGAAACGTGTGACAATCCGCACACCTTGAAAGTGGAGCATAAAATTCCACATGAGAAACTTGTCAAGTGATTCTGCTTCATTTTGTATACAGTTGAGTGCAAAAGTTTGCATAATCTTGGCACTGGAAAAAAGAAGACAAAGAAATGCACTTTACAGTGAGACGACATAGTGTGTTTCACAGATGTTCCTTCATTAACACAAGTTACAAAAATGGTCAAATGATGAATTGTAGATGATTTAAATGATAACATCTCTCTTCCTGAATGTGATAGAAATATTCTGTAATAATTTCTTCTGTAGAAACCCCTTGCCTTTATACCTGATTACAACCTCTTGCCTATCCTCTGAACAGCTGTTGGATGCTCTCAGTTGTAATAATAACCACAGTTGTCCTGACATCTGTGTATTGATTGTTTGGCTACTCTTTGCCCAAGACTATCATTGATAAATCATTGCTGTTTTAAACTATTTTCTTTTTTATCTCTGTTTTTAATTGGTGAGGACTGCATTTGAATTGTTAAGGAGCCACAATATATATTTAAAGGTTCAATAGGCATTATTTTTTATTTCTTATTCATGCAAATAACCAGGAAAATACATAGAACGTGGTTAAAAAAAGGTTTAAGCCATGGCCTCAGCACAACTGTATTATGTGGCTGAGAAAATTGCTTGGAAAGAAGCATTATGGTCTGGAGTATTTGTTTATGTTTACATGGGCCTCTTGTCAGTTATAGAAACTTGCCAATGCCCCTTGACTCCATCCCCCCTTCTCAGTCTGAAATCTGCAAGCGCACAGTGCAGCCAAGTAATTCTCCTGTGAGCAAAAGACCACACTTTGCTTAAACCTTAATGACAAGAAATGCAGTAAAGCCAGAATAAACACTGGCAGCACTTTTCCATAAATTTATTTTAATTAAGTTTTTTTTTGTAATTTATTACTTGTGAAGGGGGTGAAGCTGGACACTGGACAGATATGTAAATTCAATCTGTATTAAGCTTTGAATTGTTTGTAGGACTGGCTTTACATAACTAATCAATTAGATATATTATATGTTAGATATATTATATACTACTATATCATAAATATGATATTATTAAAAAGTAAAACAGGACAGCAATGACACTCTTGATCATTCTTATAAATCGGTATGAGTCGAATGTCAGGTGTTTATGGTGTTATAACTTGACTTTCAAGGAGCTGAATGGCCTATTGTATATCTTAAAATGCTAACAATGCTAATACCAGAGCTTAAATGCCCAAAACCTCATTACGAAGAAAAGCAGGACAACGAAGGCACTCTTGACTATTCTCATCAGTCTCTTTAAAGTCATGACAGTCCTCGCTATTACTAACTGTAGTTAGCATGCTAACTCTAACCACCATAGGTTCTGGTTCTTTCTATACATGGGTAGGAGTTGGGTTGGGCTCAAGGAGTAAAAAAAGTCATTAAAGTCTTATTCAACTCCACCTGTTTAACCATCAGAAATCCAAACCTGACAAATTGATACAAATATTGCCCTTTAACAATTATAAAAATAGTTTTGTTATTATGTTTTCAAGCCACATTTTATATTTAATAATGATTTTTTAAAATGATTTTGCATTATGTTTTGTGTTGTTGTCTTGTTGCAGGATTCATCCACATTTTATTTTTAACATGTATATAAATAATGTTGGTATAAATAGCAAATCATGGAATTATTTACATGCAATTCATAAAATATGGTATAATGTTAGGCAATGCAGTAAATAATGTTAGTTTAGAGCATCTTAATAAAGTGTTAGCAACTGCAATGTCAATTTCATAAAAGCATAAAATCTCATGTGACCAGGAGTTGCACATTTGCAGCCATTTGAGACGTCTTGTAACTCATGCTCTTTCCTTCTTCCTTTTCTTTCAGCACAATCCGTGTTAGAAACACACGTCCATTTCTCCCGTTCCTGAAAAACATGTTTGAATCCTGTCAGAAAACCATCAAACTTCTAGAATGAGTTACAGGTCACTTGTTAAACGATTAGAGTCCACGTGCATCTACTTTTATTTTGCATTATGTTTTGAATTGTTGACTTGTTACAACATATGGTCACGTTTTGTTTTTTTTTTTTTAATTTTCAACATATATTTTTATGGATAAATTGCAAAATAGGGTTACATTTTCCTCTTTTCATCTTGAAATCATGGGAAAGCAAATACACTCAGCTCTATATGCCACATTCTATATCTTGAAGGGACAATTTGGATTAAAAAAAAAAGCTTATTGATATCACTAACAGGAATCATGACATTTAGAGACGTCTATAAGAAGTAGCTATTTAGCAGAGGAGTCTGTTTCAGACTGTAATAACAGGCTAATAATTACAGAGTCTTAAACAAGCCTGGTTTCTATCAGTTTAGATACTGTTTGATTGTAAAAGCAAAACTAAATAGATTCAATTAGTCTCAATTATAGGCATTATAACAGAGTCTGGAAATAATCTAAATGTGGCACAGAAGGGAATTGAAGGTGATTTGTTTTCACCAATTGAACTGGTCAGGGTCTGTACAACATAATGTTAACATTATCTTTGCTATTAGACTGTTAATATACAGTATGTTTATCACTGCACGCTGGCTGATAACTGCTGTGCCCGGATACTTCTGGGAAATCAAGATGAAAATCTTGTGCATAATTTCGTACAGTAGAACAGCTTCCCTCTCACACACTCTCAGTTTCTCTCTCTCTCTCTCTCTCTCTCTCTCACACACACACACACACACACACACATGTTCATGCACACGCACACACCCCGAACTTGTTCTACTCCTGCAAATGAATGCACACTGGCTTGCATAAGTATTCACATTCTTAGTAGTGAAAATGCTTCTACTGTGCATTCATTTATAAACAAATACAAACGTTTTAATTACAAATTATATTATCACCAAAAACCCTAGGTGTAAAGTAGTATCTCAGAAATATTTACATAAATTTCAGAATTTCCTAGCATTCAGTACATCCTGTTTTTGATTTAATGACAGTGTGCACTCGAGCTGGCATGGACTTCACAAGTTTGTGTAAACCCTGATGACCCACGTTAGATCAAATCCATCAGAGTGTGGTCTGAACACGTGCTTAACTGGAAGGAATAAAACTCAAGGAAAATCATCGAGTTCCTTTTGTACAAAGGAGTTAACATGATCAATATGACAAATGTGCTTAAATTTAAACAGTGACCTAGAAATAGTGCAGAATCTTGAATATTATATATTCATGATATTGAACATCATAAATGAATATCATAACGTTTCCTGACTCTGTTGTACATTTTAAAAAATTCTAATACTTTCTGTTTATTTCCAATTTTAAGTGAAAAATAAATAAATAAATAAATAAATAAATCCCCAGATTTTCAATGCGGTCATAAATCTACACAAAATAGCCCATAATATTGAAAGGGGAATCCTGGGTGCTTCTCTAACTAATGCCTATCTTACCTAAAATATTTCTGGATGTCCTCCACTATGCAGAGTTGTGGTTGTGCCATATTATTTCCATATTTAATAATAGATTTAATGGTGCTCCATGGGATTGTTCAAGGTTTGGGATATTTCTTATAACTAAATCCTGATTGATACTAGGAACTTGGGATTTGTTGAAACTAGATTGGTTTTTATATCTCCTTGGTTTTTCATGATGCTGGTTGTTTAGTTATGTTCTCAAATAAACTCAGAGGGCTTCCCAAAGCAGGTGTATTTATATTGAGATCATGTGACACTATAGCACACAGGTAGTCTCCATTCAACTAATTATGTGACTTCTGATGGCAATGAATTAAGGTGTTTCACATCAACATGGGTGATTACTTACTCAACACAGTTATTAAAAAATTATTAAACGATATTGATTTTTCTCCCACCACAAATTACAGGCTATTCTGTGTAGATTCACGACATATAATTCCAATTAGGTCCCTTTCATTTCCAGGTTGCAACATTATAAAATAAAGGAAAGTTCTGAGGAGGGAGGGGGTGTGAATAGTTATGCAAGGCCCTGTATGAGAAACTGAAGCCAATGAGCCAACACACTCTTAACCCTTCCAGCATTCTCTATTCACCTCATGGCCAAAGCTGGCAGACGATTGTGGGGACTTTCATGGAGACACCAACGCATTTCGATATCCTTCCATTGTCCTGCGGCTACGTCATAACCTGAGCATGTGGATGGAGGTGGGCTGAGGATGGAGCTGCTTTACTGGTCCAGGCCTGATTAGGGGCTGATGGGATTGTTGTGGAGCCGTGCAGGGAAATGCTCCAGAGTCTTGCTTCCCACTGTAAGAGAGGGAAAGTCCAGTGTAAAAAGCTCCCTTGAGCAATGTGAGTGTGTGAGTGTGTGAGTGTGTGCGTGACCCCAGCCAGTGAAAAATGCAGGGGTCATTGAGTTCTGTTGGGTTGCATCTAAATTTGACTGACAGCGCACAGGGCGAAACTAACCATTTTAGCTTGGCTCATTCCTCACAAGCCATTACACTTTCATTTGATGGAGCTTATTTTTATATCGCATGCCAGATGCATATAGAGTGCTACTGTATTACACTATAATCTGTTGACATGTATATTACATCTCATAGATCCTATCATTCAAATATTACCTTCGTAAAACAGATTTAGACACAATAACATACATTTTACAGTCAGTGCTAGATTACAAGTGACTGGAACTAATTTAATTGCAACTTTATTAAAATATACAAACATTGTGTCTTTTTTTCTTAAAGACGGTGCATTCGTAGTCTTGAAACAAACTGTGCACGCTCAGTGGCATTTAACATAATGTGGAGAAAATCGAGCTGTTCTCTTCCACCTTGACCAAACTGACCATTACTGCAGCACTGATAATGACTGTAGAATTATGTGGCGTGCAAGCAAGCACTCATAACATTAGCTGATTAATACTATCATGGCTTATTATTAAGGCAAGATTTGTATATACTAGGGATGTAAACAAATGAACAAATGTGTTCTAAGGAAATATAGGAGGACCCTCACACTATTCATTTTTTAGATTGCTTGCCAGGAAGGTTCACATGGGATCTGGTTGAGAAAAGGGTGTGCACTGGGACTGGGATCCTCCGAGACATGCAACAAAACAGTCACATGCACAGGAGGTTTTTATTTTCTCACAGGCAAGATGTCAGTGTACTTACAATGCACTAACAGCAAAGCATTCAGAGCATTTATTCATTCATCCTTAGTAACTGACCTGGTCAGAGTCGAGGTGGTTTAAATTAGGTTACTCGTTTGTTTATTCCAAATAAATTCATTAGAAAATGCCATGTGCATGTCCAAACATAAATAATAACTGCACAAGCGAGATAAAAACAAAAGACAAAAAAAAACCGTACTGCACAAATCAAAAAAAAATTTTTTTTAATAAAAAAATGTAGGCCACACCCACTCCGGGTTTATATCTGAATACAGATACGAATACAGATACAGTGGAATTGCGTTACACCACTAACATATACATTACCAAAATTATTCAGTGGCTACACCTGGAATTACTTTTGAATGAACATTGCCAATGACTGCAATATTATAATACTATATTATTTCATATATTGTGCTGTTAAAAGACTACCATTCACATATATACTGTAATGTAAACCAGACTTATATTGCAGATGTAGTAAAGGTTCAGTGTAGTACACAACGTTTCTATAGAAACAGGATGTTTCGGACATCATCATCTGTGCGAGATAAGTCTTCGGAGGTTGCAGGAGGTCAAACCATTTCGATATATATTAGTATTAGCTTTTTGAGTATTTTATGGGTAATAACTTTTCCAGCTTGAGATTTCCAAACACAGCTTTCTCAGTCATTCTGGATTCATCAGCAGTGCTGCAAATGAGGAACTGAACTCTCAAGTTGCAGAGAGTTAGCATCTTTTGTATGTGCATCTACAACAAAATGAATTTGAGATTAGTTGTTTTTTTTTTTTAACCAAAATAATAATTAGCATACTGTTACTTATAGATAAGTGTGAAGACCTGACAGAAAGTGGCATTTGATTCTTCATTGTGACTGATGAATGTGAAAGATTGCTGGTTGACTGGACACACATATTGCCCTGCGGATTTCACAAAAGACAAGATATGCAATTTGTTTGCTATTTCAAGTACTGATTTAATAAACAGTTTCCTCTAAATGTCTGGAATGGGACAAACACCCGTAGGAGTCCGTGCATAGTGCATGATTATAATAATGACACGTGAGCCCTTCAGCGTTATAAAAAAATCTTTGATGCGGTTATGTCTTCTTCTTCTTTCCCAGTGACAGGATGAAGATGCTCATGATTACTGAAAATAAAAAATGAATTACTTCCAGACTCCAAATATTGGGTAAATTCAATATCTTTAGGCAGAATAATATCATATCTAATCAGTTTAATTTTATTTGCTTAAAACTGGCAGACACATGAATGAATGTATGTTTGAAAGGGTGACAGCAGGAAGACAGACGTCGTGAGATTGGATTTTCTGATGAAGTTCTACCTCCACATTGAGAATCCATTAGTCTGCTGTTGGAAGGAATGTCCCTCGCTCAACATCCAGGGGACTTACTCTAAGGGACTACAGGCACCAAAAGAGAGAAGGAAGCCATTAAATCATAAAAAAGTTGACTCCACTTTTCAAATTGATTGGCCTTATTAAAGCAGTATGGTAGGGAATCGAAAAAAAAAAAAGGCTCTGGTGATGCAATTACCTATAGCTGTATCGTGAGTAATGGCTGCCTGTGGGCACTGGAGTTAGCTGTATTGTTTGACAGATCACATAAAGACTAGACTATGAAGCTGCTTAATGCCAGCATGAGCAAGTACCTGAAGCTGAGCCTGGTACTGTTGGGCTTTATAATGGAGCATTTGAGTGGTATAGATGATGACTCTGGGCTGCCGGGTGTGTGACGTGCTTAGAAAAAAAAATTTCCACAATTTCACGCTCATTACAGTTTAACTTATATTATTAAATTATTAATCATGAATTACTAAAAGAATTTGGCAGGGACACCAGGATTTCTTCTCATAAGCAATGTAAAGAAATATATGATATATTTTCACTGGGGTACTTATTATTATTATTATTATTATTATTATTATTATTATTATTATTATTATTATTATTATTATTATCCTTTGCTGGTGGAGTACTTAAAACTGCTCTACTAGGTGTAGCAATTCATCACATTCAGCAAAGACATTCAGCAAAATGTTTACAAAGGCCGTCTTGATATTTTCATTTAGCCACTTCAGAATGTAATATATTAACAATATAACTGAATCAAAAGCTGTGATTTATGTATACCTTTATATATATAAATATATATACCTTTATTTCCTTTGGTATTATATAATACTATAATATAACCTTCTTTTAAAATACTATCATAATCCTATATTATAACTTTTATTTTACTTAGATTAAATACCAGAAACAGTCTGAAAAAAAAAAAATAGTATTTATATTTAATATAGCTATTCCTCATGTATTACTTTATGTCCACAGACTTACAGAGAAACACAAAAAAATTACATGAATTAAATTTAAAGATAATCTCTGTTTCTTTATTAATTTCTCGGTACTTTTTTAGACGATTAATGTTGCAGTCAGTCTTCAGGTAGAACTTAGAAATGTACATACACAAACCCTCAAAAGCTTTGTAAATATCAGTAACATTTTGTTAACTACAAACTATTCTGATATAGTTTCAGACAGAACAGTTGAAGTTTTCAAAATCAAAAGACGCGAAATCGAAGTTTGAGTCGCTAAAAATCGGTTAAAAATGAAGTCATTTACTGTATACACCTAAAGCTAACTTTACAAATCCCTAATAGTGACTTAAAAACTAAACTACAGGAAAGAAATGTAAATTTCAAAGACACTCATTCTTCATGAACTTCATGAAACAAGTGAGAATATCCTGTCCTGTGTCAGAGCTTGCCCATTTTAACACAAAGATCACAGCTCCTAATTAGAAAGCCAGATATATACAGCAATAGTAAGATGGATGAGGGAGAACCACGCTTGACAGATCGCTGTCCTGTTACAAAACCCAACATCTGTAACATATTCAGACTTAACCAAGAACATAACGCATATAGAAAATATATTATATATGCCGTGTCAGTATTGAATTATTTAAAAAAAAAATTATTAGTAAAAATCCATTAAAAAAAATAAAACAGGGCCACTTAAAAATTAAGTGATTAAAATAAAAATGTAAAAAATAATAAAGTGAATAAAAGTCACATACAGCAGTCAATGTTTTATTAAATATTAATCAAAAGCATTTGGACCATTTCCTTAAAACTTTTATGTATATATATATATATATATATTTTAAATATTTTATTTTATTCTATTTTATTTTACTTTATTTTGTAAAATAAGCAGATGTGGGTGTGAGAGTTTAAATGTGAAATCACAGAGAACCGAGAAGCTTTGTCATTGCTGTCACAGGACAATTTCAGAATTGGGAAAATGTAACTTCTGCAACACTAGTTTTGCCAGACATCTTCATATTTTAGCTCCTATTAGCCATTTTTAATCTTCAGCAGTAGCTGGCTGTTAAATAAAATCAGACTAGAGATGAGGATTATTGGATATCAGTGTGCTGATTTCTATTAGCCTGCATACTGTTCCACAATGAACTCATAGCACATTCGACAATACTTTTGGATATGGCCTTCAAAATTAATATACGTACGTCTTTCATTTTTATCCCTTTTCACCTTCTTGTGCCCTAAGCTGCAGGTCACACACACACAATGCATGCTGGGAACATTAAGGTTGTGTGCTGAATAGGAACAGGCCCACAGACTGTACTCATTTAACACATACGCCATGCCATGAGGGAGCAATTCCACATATTAAACCAAGCCGTGTGTGTACCAAGTGTCTCCCATTCCAGCTAATCACAATAATTAATCGACAATTAAAGCAGAATTCTGTGTGTACTCACCTCGGCTGTGTTTCCGTGGTGCATTGTAGCGAGGGTGCAAACTAAATGATGATCTTCTATCCTCTCTCTTTTCTCCCTCCCTGAAGCCTGGGATTGTGTCTCTCTCCTTAACGTCTGCTAAAGCCATTTCCCCAAATACAGCATTTTATTTCCTCGTTCTCATGAACAGAAAAGACGCTCAGTCTCTGTGCTGTGGTCGCCCACGCGCGGGTGTTACTATCGATAGGGAATACAGTCAACGCTGTGTACTATCAGGACAGACTCTGTGATTATTATTTATGTGGGAATATTCTTATGGTCTAATTAGAGCAGTCTGTTTATGAGTATAACATTTCTATCATGATTTACTTTAGTGTCATGTTGTCATGTTTGAGTGCTTGCAGGTGCTTTTCCCTTACATCACATAGATATGCTTTTCACATGTGATTATGTGAGTAATATGTAATCATATAAAAAAAAACATGAAAGTACATTTATAGCACCTATGAATTCAAGTGAACACATCTTAATAATAGTCGAACACGTGAAAAATAAAAGCGTATGCCTGACGTAGAAAAATTAACACATGAAAATAGATGAATTGGAAAAAAAAAATCGCTTGTAGAAAAATAAAAACACATGCCCTACATTTGAAAACTTAAAATGTGAAAAATACACAAATCATATGAGAAAGTCACATGAAAAATAAAAACTCATGAAGATAAACGAAAACTTACACTAAAACAATCGTGAAGAAAATCCCTTGTGTTAAAAAAAAAATACACTACACGTGAAAAACGTGTAAAAAAAAAACAGGTGAAGCGTCTAAAAGTCACATGTGAATCATGTGATTATTCACATGTGAAATTCCTGTGGAAGTGTATGCCTATGCCTTCAACTGTTTGCACGTTGTGCGTTTCGACAGCATGCCGTGAATTCACGCGCAACAACTCAGTTAAACAAGGGACATTATGTCATGTGATCACGTGAATTATCAGTGTGAGAAAATCTGAAAAATGAAACCACGTAAAAAATTAACATGTGCAATTTAAATAATTGCGTGTAAAAATAAATAAATAATGTTAAAATTATAACAGGATTAATTGGTTTTTACAAACGATTCATTTAACTCAATTCACGAGTCATGAAATAAAGTGAATCGTGTGAAAATAATTAGAAAATATGAAAATAATAACACTAACTACTTGTGAAAAATGTGTGAAACTACTTGTGAAAAATGTGTGAAACATAACGTGAAGTGTGTAAAAAAAAACACGTATAAATTTCATGCGATTCTTTCATTAACATGTGACTTTTATGTAAGGGTTTAACTCTTTCAAAGAAATAAAAGACAGAAGGTTAAAGGAATGGGAAGCTTGGTGGAGCAGCAGGTAGCTCTGCAATCTCATAGATCCAGGGTTCCCTGTTCAAACCTGAGCTTGGGTTACTGTGTGTATGTGTGTGTGTGTGTGTGTGTGTGTGTGTGTGTGTCTGGGTTTCTTCCAGGTTCTCAGGTTTCCCTGCACCTCTCAAAAACATGCCAGTATGTGAATTAGCTTAGGTAGACTGCTCTTAGGTGTGAAAGTGTGTGTGTGTGTAGTGCCCTGTGATGGCCTGCTGTCACATCCAGGGCGTATTCCCACCTCACGCCCAGTGTTTCTAGGATAGGCTCGGGATCCACCGTACCCATGACCAGGATAAAGTGCTTACTGAAAGTGAGTGAGGCTAAAGTTCTTGAAATGACACACTGAATAAGAGTCAGCACTAAAATATGTTTTTGCAACTGAGTCAGAACTTTTGAACACTCACAGAATATCTTAACTGTTAATGCTTTCTTAAGCTTGACTCCTTTATTACACATGTATTCATCATTAAGGGAAAAGTGCTATGGACAAAAACTAACTAACATTTGTTTTAAACTAGCTAGCTTAGTCCTGAAATTTGAATCAAACAGTGTTGTATAATGCCTGGTCAATCAGACATGCGGAAAAAATGCCACTGTGTAACTCACACTCTATTACCATGACTTCAAACTGATTCACAAACTGAGTCACAGATTTCTAATCTTTATCTCTAACAAACACCTTTAAATGAACCTTCTGATGGTTACATATTTTAATCAGCAATCTGTACTTCTGAAAAACCCATTTGTGTAAAATGGAAGATTCTTGACTGATATATGATTATTGACTCTAGTAGTAATCATATATTGTAGAATATATGAATATATAGATAGTAGAAAAGAGTAGTAAAGCACACAGCAATAAAGCAGAACAAGTAAAAAAAAAATGGTTCAAATCCAATTGTTTTATTCTTTTCTGGAGATCTGTTTCCGAGACCAGTTTCAGGCACGGTCATCACCGGAGGTGTAGATTGCTTGAATAACTGTCTCTTTATGGTGAATATTTACAGTCAGCAGGGCTTCAGTAATGATCCCCTGCCGTGTAAATCATCTCTACAGTGAGGAAAGAGGGTAGGGAATATCGCCAAACTGAATGTTAACACTCATGCTTTTCTTCTGGCTTCCACATCCTCCTCTGCTTATCCCCTGTTCTTAAATAATAGCAAAAGAAAACAAGGACAAAGAGAGGGCACTACAGGTCAAAATCACAAGGTTGGAGATGAGCTTCCTGAGCCGTGGCCGTACATTTATCCCGCTGTATATTATACTGGGTCTGTCATGTGGATGTGGTCAGTAGTGGCAGCGTGGGTTTTCTGACCCAGCCTCCCTCTCACATTACAGCTCTATTTATAACACCCCCTCTTGCATGGGCTCCCCGCCCAGCATGCATCTGGAAGCCCCAGCCCATAGCCCAAAGCCCATAGCCCCAACTCTGAGCAATGGCAGGAAGCTCCTACCACTCCCATCTCCTCTGCACTCTCCTCCAGGCCGTCATCTGAGCTCCTGCTCCTGCTCGGCTCAGCTGCTGCTGCTGTTTACTCAACGCCGCCTGGCAGCTCGCGCTTGCCGCACGCTCTGGATTATCACACACACATGGGCGTGCTTAGATGCACACACACATGCACACACGTACATATACTTCTTGATTTTTTTTCCAGGACATCTTTTATGAAGGAGTGGGCACTGATTTATAAATTTTTGACGTTTGTTGTGTTTGTTGTGCGGAGATAAACTTAGTGAAGGGTTCATTTTTTTTGCTTGCGATGGATCACACACTGTTCGGCTGCCTGCGCGGCCCCCACGCCCCCCCGCAGGCCCTGCACCCGGCCTTTGCCCTGCACAGCCGCTCCGAGCACCTTTCAGCCTACCCTGACCTCTCATCCTCTTCTTCATCCTCCTCTCCCTCCTGCGTGGTCAGCTGTTACCCAGGTGAGGACGGGCTCTTCGGAGGGCATGGGCACCAGCGTGGACCCCCAATTACCCAGCAACATCACCCTGTAACACCCCAACCACAGCAAGGGAGCTGGCACATACCCCAAATGTCCAGTGTGTCAAACAGCAATGTACGCTTAGGCCTGGGAATGGCAGGGATGGACTCGGGCTCCTCAGATATGGTACCTGGTGGCCCGAGTCTCTGTGCCAGTACACCCAGTCTTGGTGGAGCCGTGCCCTCGGGGGTCTCTTGTCTGCCTGGTGGGGACTTTGGGCGTCAAACGCTGTCTCCAGCAGAGGCAGAGAAGAGGACCGGAAAGCGAAGGAGTGATAGTTCAGGTAAGAGACTGTATAAAGTCAGACTGTAAAACATTTAGCCTAGTGTATATTAAAATATTAATTTTAACAAATGTGAAATTCTCAAGATTACTGTAAATGCTCAGCAATATATATATATATATATATATATATATATATATATATATATATATACACACACACACACACACATATATATATATATACACACACACACACACACACACACACACATATATATATATATATATATATATATATATATACACACACACACACACACACACACACACTCACACACATATATAATTACTTTTTACATACTCGAATGTTTATTATAAAAAGAAACTCACAGGATCAGCAGCCTTTCCCTTCATGACTCAGTGGCTATTAACACATTGTAGCAGGCTGTGGGATTATTCAGACTGGGTTTTGTAGTAGCGTTTTTGGAAAATTAGTCTCCTGCTGCTCGGAAATGTGGAGCCGTATTTTTGCAAGAGAGACTTTTGTAGGTGTTGGCTGACACGCACAGAAGCAATTATTTTGACTAGAGCCAGGAGCAAAGGCCAGACTATAACTCTGTGTGGGCATTCGACTGTTCGTATGTTTCACTTTACACACCATCTGTTTCGTCTCGGCACTTTTTAGAGAGCAGAAAATTAGGCATACTGTAAAAAAAAAAAAATCATTTCAAGGACTGTAAAGGAGAGAACAGCAGCACCTATAGAGAGATGAGAGAGAGAGTAGACTTCATCTGGATTAAATTACATGATCTTTGTTTTAATTTTGTGATGTCAGAATGGGAGAAGTAGAAATATATATTTAAAGTGCTTAGAGAAACTATCTTAAAAAAACAAAAAGTTCATCCAATAGGCTTTAATGCCACGTTTCAGTTTTTTATCTCACATTTTATTATTATTATTATTATTATTATTATTATTATTATTATTATTATTATTATTATTATTATTATTATTATTATTCCAAACCAAAATATTAATTTATTTATTTATTTATTTATTTATTTATTTCATCAGCAATTTTGCATCAAGAAGTAAATTTACAATTTTATTAATAGGAAGTTGGGCTTTTATTTATTTATTTTTTGCCCGTAAGCCACATTGAATGAAATGTAACAGCAGGTGTTTTCAGAAACAGTAAATTGTGACTCTTATTTACTTGAGTCTGAAATCTATACATTATAGCGCTAACATACATTAATAACATAATAACATTTATGCGTCATTAAATAACTATTAAATGCCTTCTGGGGTCAAATAACATTAAAAACACTATTTGTACACACACAAAATTTAAGATTTAAACCACTGTATGTGTTTAATCTGGGACTTCACTTTTAAATGAATCTACCGCTCCTTTATGCTCAATGTCAATTATAATATGCCATCTAAAATACATATAGAAGTTCTAGCATAAAATAGATGTATATTGATTTTTTTGGTTGACAATATCCAACAATTTCCTTAATGTTCTTAAAATAAACATTTGACCAGTGCAAGTCATTTTCTCACCATCAACTGAGTGTATATATATATATATATATATATATATATATATATATATTTTTATATGCAATATACTGTACATGTTTATTTGCATATCTAAAACATCATAATTTCCTGTGGATTTATATATAGTGACGCGCTCTTCTGGACCTCTGTTGGTTTAATTAGTCACGCTGGAAATGAACTGGCTGTAGGTGGAAGGACACCACTTGAGCACCGATTGAGATTTCCCCTCCGAAATGACCTTCGTTGCTCTACTGTACTTCAGCATGTACAGTAGAATTATATTTGACAAATAGCTGCTCACATCATCAACTGTGATTTTCTGCTGGTTCTAATAGGACTTTGGGGAACTGAATGTAGATTAGGAGCAGAACTGCGTTTCTAATACATACTGTTCAACTCAAAGATGTGACAGCAGCCTAATTAAGATCACATTGAATTTAGGTGCTCAGAACTGTGTAATGCTTCACTTTCAAGTCTTAGAAAATGCTGAAGTATTGTCATTGGTGTTACAATGTTAGAATTTGACCCACAGCATTACACTTTATAAAGCCTTGAAGAAAAGTGTTGTAAATGAATTAAGATACTGCATTAATTATTTGTGACTGAGTTTCATATTCTATATGTGACTTGATCGTTAAGACACTCCAAAGACAACAAAATCCAATATTTTTCTTGTGGAACTGTAATGGTTGGCTTGTCGCTTTCACTCAGCAACACTACTGACCTCTTATTTTTAAAAACTGGGCCTTAACTTCTCTCTCTCTCTCTCTCTCTCTCTCTCACACACACACACAGACACTATTTCGCTCTCTCTGTATTTTTATTTTTAGAGATTTTGTAAAGAATCAGATTTTCATTATAAGGTGATTAAGAATTCTTTTTGGCATTATGGACTTTAATTTATTCCCATCACTTTTAGCAACAAGGTTTAGCAAGTTTTGGGGATTTTCATAGACATATTTTATATTTTATACAAGTTTACAAAATAATATTTTTTACTTTATATTGTTTGTGTCTATACACCCTCATTTGTTAACTATAGACAAGAATAAACTGGAGTAACTAAAACTTGTCTTGGATATAATATGTATAGCTTCCTGCATGCTGAAAAGTAATTATAATCCACTATGGCTGGGGAATAAATAAAAAATAAATGATTTAAAGCTTGTACAAGCGAGTTTGTACTCAATGTCAGCATATTATTAGGCCTGATAAACTATTTCCACATTGGGACATCTGGATGCGCACTACAGTGTCAGATTTTCTTTAATAAATCTTTACTTCTTCAAAACGGAATTCACTGCTGGCCAACTAAAACCATATGCAACACCAAAACAAAACTGAAAACAAATTACTATTTGACACATTTGCTCAGTTTGCGTCTTTTATCTGAAATCAGTCTCAGTAATAATGACACTCTGTGATGTAATTAATGACAAATAAATGATAAATCTGTTCTAACTAATGTAGTACAGAGAACTTCAGAAATCATCCACAGACACGCAGACTGTCACAGCAAAAACACTGCGCTTTTTTTCCCCGAGTACTGCTTGTGTTTTTGAAGTGAGATGAAAGTTAAGGCGCAGGCCTAATTGCTGCGGTGTAGCCGCTGTATCGTAAAGCTGGGGAAAAGTTGCTTTAAGTTGTGGCACTGTTCGCAAACAACTTCACATGTTAGTCTTTCTTCTTCCACAATGGCTGTGTTTAGCCCACAGTAACTGGCTTTCCCCAGGCCTCAATCAGAGCCAAACGCAGCCAGACGCCCAGCAGCCAGAGAAGGCCCGCTAAAATTACAGACCACTCCGAACGCTTACAGAGGTCACAGAGAAATGTGACTGATGAAATGGGCCATGCAGAATGGAAATGGTGTAAGAAATCAGTAGTTCTACAGTAGAATGTACCTGATATGATCGTCATGGTAGTAAGAATGTAAAGTGCACTTCTGGCACTCTTTTTCTTAATTTCATGATCTTTGCCTGTCTAATTAGTTAGCTTCTGCTATAAGAAGCGTGCGACCTTATTTGTTTGTTTGTTTTTTTATTAGTAAAAATGTACCAAGGTGGTTGGATTTTGTTCAATTTCATACATATATTTAGAATACCCTAAGTAACATAATTAATTTGTACCTTTTTCTACAAACTGAATAGTGCAAATTGTATATTGGACAAAAGCACATTTCCCCAATCTTCGTAAACTTTTTTTTTTTTTTTTTTTAAATCGCACACTTTCACCATCTAGCCAAACACAATAGGAAGTGCTGTTCACCCCAAAATAGTGTCTATTTGAAATCAGTTCCTTTTGGAAATATGTGTGTGTTGAAATAGCAGAGTTGTTCCCATGGCTTGTGGATGGGGCCTCGTTAAAGTGGGCTCTATTTACAGCTGGGTTTAGGATTGCCAGTTGGATTAGCACAGACCGGAGGTTTTGTTGCCTTGATGTGCAATTTGCCACTGAGGCATAGCCTTAAAAACATACCGCAAGATCTAGTCATGAGAAGGGCAAACAGTTCTCTGTTTCTACCAATAAAACAAACACCAAGAACTGAATTTCTTCATTGCAGTATAAAAACATCAGAGGTCAAAATTTCTTGGGACGACTTTTTGTCTTTCACTCTGAGTTTTCCAGTCCAATGTTTGTCATAAGTACTAAGTCAATAGCCAAATAATAAAGAAGCTTAAAGCTTAAAAGGTAATTCCACATATACATATGGGAGAGTGTCATGTCATGCCAAGAAAATAAAAAGTGAAAGAGAGAAAGACAGAGGCATTAACACAACTGAAATTTATTATAGCTTGTGAGTCATATAGGAAAGAAGCCTGTAAAATGTTGAGGTAAATAAACTAAAGACCCATATTTTTACACGTTATCCAGAGTTGTTTTATTCCATATTAAAACTTTAAAGGCCCCCAAATTCATTAAGAGGAAGACAAATGAACTCTATGTTGGAAAAGGCTTTTGTTAGGAGTGAACATATTGTGAGAAGTCCACCAGCCAGAATATGAAACATCACCATTGAGAACGTCAGTGCTATAAAACACAGCAGTGTTTGCCCTACTTTTATTAATGATGGCATTTTATGTCAACCACAATCTCACAAGGCAGAAATCCCTTTTTACACCAGTTTCTGAGAAGGTCTTGTGATATGGAAGTGGAAACTCTATAGTCATTTAGCATCATTTGGAAATTCTGTTTTTTATATATCAAGTGGAAATATTTTCCTTCTCCTTTGCTTCCCACCAGAGTCCCAGGATGGAAATTACAAATCGGACACGAGTAGCAAGCCCCGGAAGGAGCGGACCGCCTTCACTAAAGAACAGATCCGGGAGCTTGAGGCGGAATTCGCCCATCACAACTATTTAACCCGACTGAGGCGTTATGAAATAGCGGTAAACTTGGACCTGACGGAAAGGCAGGTATGACAACATGCAACCTCCAGCCTGAACATTCAGCATTATAGCTAAAACGAAAGGGTTGAATTTAATATTCAGTTTGTGTGTTCCTCTGCGCTGCTCTGGCTATGGAGAGAGACTATCATGGGGACTATCATATTCCAGATGTTTCAGAAAAGTCCCTTCATCAGGCTATAGTGAAGAAATGGAGACAGGCAAAGGATATGCTCGTGTAGTTAGGCACTTCCTGCACAAGCTCCCAAATTGTTCTGCGTAGGAAGACCATCTGTGTAGGCAAATAAATGTCGTGAGACATTCTGATTGGTGTGAGAGAAATTGAGATATCCAAAAAGATCTGATCAAACATCATGGCTCTGAATCATTTAACCAGTGATAGCTTCATTCTGCAAAACATTTAGAATTTAAATCCAGTCCCAATTATTCTTCCTCATCAAACATTTGTGAATAAAATAAATCTTTCCAAGCCTCAATGGCTCAATAGCATAGCTGTATAGCATAGTGAGGGTTTGACATCTGAAGACTCAGATTTAGACACCTTTTCTGGGGTCACATTCCCTCAGCATAACATTAACATTGCCACACGACGGAGTAAGCAAACCTCCTCTTGCTATGTGATCCCTGTGTGAACCGGCAACTACTGAAGTAAGCCATGAAATCTCTGGACAATTATCACTCTACTGCAGCCACCGAGGCTGAAGCTACTAATTGCATAATAATAACAGCAAAATAATAATAGTGATAATATCATGCACAAGTCATAATGTCTATAAATATACTTGTAACAGCTAGTGTCCTAGCTTACTCAGATTACATTTTTTGAAGAACTGACTGCCTGATAGGATACTAAGAAGACGTAATAAGTACTCAAACTTGTCAGAAGTGACGTGGAGAACTCTCCATGCTGTGGGCAAAAGTGCAAAGCTCGCAGATGTATTTTAAGAACAGTCGTCGTACACGGCTGACAGCAAGGGCCACAAGTGGCAAATCATATGGCAAGATTTATTACACAGAATACACACACCATTAACCCTGATATTTCCAAGACTAGGTTTGATTCTAAAAAAACAGTTAGGTTTGTTGTGTCTGTTACCTTAGTATTTGCCATAAAGAGACAAAACAACCCTCAATAATTAGCAATATTGAACGCTCTCATTTGGGTTTGTTTGCGGAAACAGTCTGAGGAATCCATTATGATCATTAGCACTGCATTTGTCTGCAATAGCAAACACCAACATTTGCACAGTAGGATGACATCCACATCACATGACTCACTTCATCCACATCATGACCCACCAAAAATAAATTTTAGCGCAGTGTGATCCGGCCCCCAGGCACCAACGCTCATGGCCAGTGAAACCTCCCTAACACTGTGGTGGCCATTTAAGAAACTGCTTAGTCATCATTCTGGGAAACGTAAATGATGGCCCCCACTTGTCAAGAAAGGAAATAAGGGAAGCATTTGATACAACCGAACAGATGCACTCTGACAATTTATTATTGCTAATATGGAAACAGTCCATTTTGGGTAATGGCAGTATCTTACCAAGTGAGCCCCAACCTACCAGGGGCATCCACGAACGTCTATCGCCATGACTTACATTGTCTCATAGAAAGATAATGACCAACCTGGTCTGCTAAATATTCTGTTTTTGGCTCATATTTGCCAAAATTTCTAGAACTACACCAGTCGCTGCCGAAATCTAGACGCCTGGTAGAAAGATCAGGTTTTAGGAATATCTTTACTCTCACTGCTGTATTTAAAATTGCTTTAACAGACTACATTTGCAAATTTTGCATATCAACCTGCAGAAATAAATAGAACATACTCATGTGATCATGTCAAATAAGCAACTGCCCACTGACCAAGTGTTATTAGCTTACTTGTGGTTGGTGAGTCATGGATGTTGTGTAGATAGCTCGTACAGTACTATGCCAAAATGAAAACCATATGACACCACAAACTGTTCAACCTTCGCTCCTAGATTTCACTGAGACTGATGCATATTTTCAGAGCTGTTTTTTTTCCCCCTCTCCAGGTGAAAGTGTGGTTTCAGAACAGACGGATGAAGTGGAAGCGAGTGAAGGGTGGACAGCAAGGGGCGGTGGCGAGGGAGAAAGAACTGGTGCATGTGAAAAAGGGGACTTTGCTGCCTTCGGAGTTTTCGGGCATCGTCGGACTCCACCACAGAGCAGACTCACTGATTAACGAGGACAGCCATGACAGCGATCAGAGCTCTGAGCATGCTCAATTATGATATGAACATGTCTGATTTGCCCCTGAGATGCGAAACTGGGGTCCTATCGTACCCTAGTGCTATCACAGTTGCTATTTATGAAGTGGAGCCACATATTGGGTCAGCGGTCCAGGACTTTTAATCCCCAGGGCTGCATTACAAATCACAACTGGAAGACCTAGAGGACTAGAGGGAATGTCCCTATAAGGATTTTTGGTAGCTGATAGCTGAATGACAGTGCTCAAAATACATGCGCATATATACAAAGGACCGACGTTTTAACAGACTTATGGTTATGTGAAATATGCGCATGTGCTTTACAATAAAAACAACAACAACAAAGTGCCTTGCTGTAAATTAACAGTTAAACACAGTTTACAAGTGGAATATTGTAAGAGTTGGGAAGTATACATACATTACATGCCTACAGGTTTTAATTAAAAAAGGAATGTGGGACTTGTCAGTGTTAAAACATTATTTCTAATTTGGTCAAAATGTTAAACATTCCATAAAATGTGCCTTGTGTTACAAAGTGGATCTATGCTTTGGTTTGCACTGTAAACCATCATTCATTTGTTTCTACTGTATATTCTAAAAGTCTCAATGTATACAAAAATAGGATTCAACCCAGCTTGTGGGAGAAGCAAAAACCCCCTTTACTTTAAGTTTTAAATTCGTGTAAATATCATTATGACTATTTTCTTACCACCCATCTCACGTCTGCTACTTTCATCATAAATAAAAATGTTGCTGGCTTTTCTTTCAGTCTGTAGTTTTGTCTGAAACCTGGGCATAAAACATGATCAACAGAGAGCTTTCTTGAATCTTTGGCAAGTTAAAAGCAGTTTTAACACTTGCTGCAAATGGATTTTGACTGCTTTGTGTGATGCTGTCTGTGCCTCATCATGGCTAATATATGCCAGGACAGAGAGTATGGCTAACATGAATAAATCATTGAGGAAGCAGCAGAGCACTAGCGCCAGAGAGAATGCTAAACTGAATGTCTCCTCTAGGCAGGGTCAGGACTTCTGCCAGAGGCCTAAAAGGAAGTGTGCAAATGGATCATATTCTATTACAAAAGCACATTTGAGATATTGTTATGGGATCCAACTTGTCTCGCCACAGTGTGAGCATGCATCCTAATTGGTAAAGAAAATCACAGTATCTAAACACAGGTTCGCCCTCCAGGACATGTGATTGACCGTGTCGGCCACAAGAACCACATGGATGTTTGGTGGTTAGTTTCAATTAACAAGAAGGAGAAAAATAAACAGTAAAGGCAAAGTGTGAAGGAAGTATCGCATGGAGGGTTGCAGAGATGGAAACAGTGAAGATTAAAACTGCATGGCTGTATAACTACGTGTCAGCATGTTGGTTAAATTTAAATGTATCATTGAGGTTTGAGCTGTGGTACACTGTGTACTTTATGACATGATTTTAGTCCTGGAACCCAGTCTTTTTTGTTTTGAGGCAGCGTCCCTTTAACAGGAAAAGTAATATTGTAAAAATGGTCTGAGCCAAAAAACAGGCCTACCCACCTAATGCTTCTCTGAACTGTGCCGAGATTCTGCCTCCCACGCATTCCTACTGACGTGAACGAGGCACCTTAACAGGATATGCATTCTTTTTGTGACCTTGAAGACATGACCAGTGATGAGGTAATGACTCCAAATAGCCTAGAAGTTCTGGATTTTAATTCACAATACAGCTGAAAAATAAATGACACTGCTCTCTGTTTTTTTCTTAGATGTTATGTTAGATGTAATAGGTAATTACTTAACTCACTTAACCTAATTTAATCACATTTCTGAACTATACCACAATGCAGTAGAACGGGTAAAATATGACTATACTGCACATAAGAATATGGACTGATTTATTACTGCAGTTTTCAGAGTCAAATGTATCTGTTTTCATTTAATAATTCTCTAAAGCCTCTTCTTTCTTTCTAGAATGTAACTGAGCATGGTCATACGTTATTCTTTTTTCTTTTTTTTCTACTGATGCGATAACAGTGGAGATCATTATCAATGACTATCAATGGCTATTAAAGTTATAGTTATAGATATATAGTATTTAGTTAGAGTTCTAAGCTGAAAAATTATTCCACTCACTAATAAGTTTGAGATGTTTAAGAAGTTAATTAATTTTATATACAGCAATTTTAACCCAACTAGAAAAGGTGCTAAGGTGTTAGTTGGATCTGATACAAATGGTTTTGAATCTACAGTCCTCTGGAGTTACGCAATTCTTATGTAACACAGTATAAACCTTTTAAAAAGCGGAAGTTCTGGATAAATATCTGGATTTGAGCCTGTCCTATCTCTCAGTCACTCTCAGAGTGCAAACATACACCCCGAAGGACAAAAGTCAGCTCGGTGTTTGTGAAGAGTCTCTCTCACACACACACACACACACACAGACTGAAAACACAGCATGGCGCGGCTGGAGGACACGGAGGACACCGCTGTCTCCTTCTCTCAGGGGACCCGCATGCTCTTCTACCTCATGTCCCCCAACGAGACGTCGTTTGCGGAAGTGGAGCAGGTTCCGCGTTATGTTCAGCAGGTAGGTTCCGGGTTCATGCTGCAACACTGGCGCACACGCACCACATCGCCTTCTACACTACTCTACCTGTTTCTCTAACCTTCTGTAGCCAGCAACTCCTTTAACTGGGAAATGAATTCCCGTTCATTTCAGCCATTAGAGAACCTTCCACTCATAGAACACACTAGGTCCACATTATTTATAGGCTACTTGTTTTTGAGTTATTGAGGTTAGGATTAAACCCAGTCAATTCAAGGGACCAGTCAAACCAGCTAATAACAATAAGAACTTCCATCCATCCATCTATTTTCGGAGCCTGGAGTATATCCCAGGGAACTTGGGGCACAAGGCAGGGGACACCCTGGACAGGGTGCCAACCTATCACACGGCTCAATCGCGCACACACGCTCACACACCCATTCACACACTACGGACAATTTAGAGATGCCACAATAAGAACTTATTAATTATTATATAACATTTGATAATGATGGGTTGTGATTTGCACCACTGAAAAAAATAAATAAATAATAAATAGACAGACCCCCTGGCTGTGCTGCACGGACCCCTGGGTGTCCCAAAGCCCCACGTTAGGACCACTGCTATAGAATAATGATATAGAATAGTATAATTTGAGATTGTACAAAAGGAATAAAACACAGGATTTGCTATTTGTTACAAAAATAATCAACAATGGGGTGGTGTAATGTGACTCGACATGAAAGGGAGTTACTGATACTACTCCAACGTTGATTAGTTTCCTACAACCACATGTTTTTTTCCTTATCTAGCTTATAACTATAGTCACTGGCCATTTTATCAGGTTCCTCTACCATACAGGTGCATTTTCCAAGCGATTACTGACTGTAGTGCGTCTATTCCTATGCACAATGTGTCCTTTCAACAGTGGAAAGGGGACCAACGCTGAGCAGATATTACTGAGTGGTGGGACATTCACTGTATAGCAGTGACACTGACATGGTACTGTGTCTGGTCCTACACAGCCAACACCAGTGCTATGAGCAGAAAACTGACATTGATAAAAGAACAATGTACACATAAGAAAGATTAGGCACAAGGTGGACCAACAAGTAGGTAACTAATGAAGTGGCCTGTAAAATACCCTAAATACACAAGGCCTGCTTAGCATTTAATACCGAAATTGCCTCCATTTTTTTTTTTTTAATCAGAATTGACCCTGAGTTAGTATCTTGTGGCTTCATTACGTTTTTTTCTTTGAGTGATTAATGTGATACTTACTACTAGGACTATTCATGCAGCGACATACACATACATACAGCGACATATAGACTCCTTTTATAGATGTTTGTGATTGCCATCTTCTCATTCATATATTCATCATTGTATTGGTTTTTTTATTTTTCATTTTTGTCTCTTGTGTTTATATTACATTGTATTATGTTTGAAAGCATAGAAAAAACCCAGTGATTTTTTTTTCAGACTTAAAGACAAGTGCTTATGTTTAAAGGAGTGGTCTAGATGCAGTTCAAACACCCTGTCTTGGTCTACTCACAGAAAATCTGGCAACCTCAGAGGTGTTAACTACATGCAGGTGATTTGCATAATCTGAAAGGTGAACCCAGAAAAGCGACTTAAGAAGCAGAGTAACCTGATTTTTGAATACACGTAACTTTCCCCAAGCAAATATTGACATAACTTCAGTCTCCAACTCTAAATACAGTCCACACTGCTTAAAAAAACCCCAACAAGACTGCTGCGCTTGATTCACTTGTACCAGCACCACTCACAGATCAGTATCAGTATCAGTATCAGTGTCTATTATATCAGTGTCTCTGCTGTGCTCTTCTGAATGGTCCAACACCCAAATAATATCTGGTCTAATGGAGGTCTGTTGGAGAAATTGAATTGAATTTGGTGGAAAAAATGTAGTTATAAACTATGCATAACTAACAATAAAAAACACCCAGCCCAATTAATGCACAAAAAAATCAACCTAGACATCATTTCAGAAGTAAGCCTGAAAGACCTAAAAGACTTGAGAGACCTGGAAGTAACATACAGTGCTACATAAATGACTCAGGG
The DNA here is from genome assembly GCA_022985145.1 of Pangasius djambal. Taxonomy (NCBI): domain Eukaryota; kingdom Metazoa; phylum Chordata; class Actinopteri; order Siluriformes; family Pangasiidae; genus Pangasius; species Pangasius djambal. Next base: position 16,820,163 of record CM040988.1, read on the forward strand.
AGCAGTTTTGCCAGACTGGCTTTTTACTTTCCCTCCAATTTCTGCTTGCTGAAATCATGTTAGGCTGCAATTGTTTATAATTTGTAACTTCTATACTGGCTTATGCTTTAGCATTCATTTGACAAATTACAGTTTGGGCAGGTTTATAGTGGATTGGGTGAGAAAATCAGTAACTCCCCCACACCTGGGCTCTCCATAATTGCAGGTATTTGAATAAAGTCACTTGGGATATCACAATGTTTGTACTACGTATTATGAGAAATGAACCTGTTGAAATTTCCAAGAAAGTGGATCACAGGCCATTTCCAAGGTGTTCACTCACATAGCAATGTGTATGTGCGAGCTTTCACCTATAGCCTATTTCATGCGTTTTATTGTAGTCGCAGTCACGGCAGATCTGACTGACCCTAACACCATTAATAGAAGTGTGAGCTCTCACTGAACTTTGCTTAGTTCTATAAGACCAGTGCATTAAATTTCAGGAAATTATGGCAGAGCAAATTTGATAGAATCCGCAAGAAATCTTAAACAGAAGCGTTACTGCTTTTGCTCTTTGGCTATGTAACTATTAGGGGCCATTTAATTGGTAGATCAATTAAAATACTGCCAGTTCCCTCTAACCTGGAATCTAAATGCTGTGTAGTAGATTTTTACAGTTGAGTTGCATCAGACGGCGGCACCATGATATGATAACATGATAACCTGGTAACGTGACACTCTTGAATCATCGGATGTAAAGTATGCAGGGTTCAAATAGCCGTGTTGCCAAGAAAATAAACATAAATATCATTCTTCTATATTTACTATTGTATAGTACTATTGTACTACTGTACCATTAGTGGTAAAAAAAAAAAAAAAGCTACATCAAAACAATATGAGTGGAATTATCTAAAATGGCCAAAAATTAATTGGCACCAATTTGAGCCATTTTCTGAAGAAAAGAGTTACTTAAGGACTTTATCCTCCTTATAGTCTTTGTAGTAGGTCTGTATTTCTTTTCTGAACCTATAGCAGGAGACTGGCGGGTGAAAATATGAAAACATTCTGAAAGTGTTTCATTTTCGGACTACGAGTGATAAAAGAAACCTTACTATCTAAAGATAGTGATCAGAGTGAAGGGTGAGTACTGATTAGGCTGCTGCTCACATAGCAGAACTGACTTGCCTATTTTCATCACTACTTTTAATCTACCTGCAATTGCAAAAGACTTCATCAGCATGAGTAAATGCTAACAGCAGGAAAACTGAACTTCTATTTTTCCTTTCAGTTTTGGAGCAGCATACAATTACAAAAAAAAAAAAAAATCTAACAGCAGAGTCAACCGTATCTTTGACAGTAGAAAATGCTTGAAATGAATCTGTATCTCAGCCGTAATTGCTGGCTGCGTGGACTAGTTGTAAATCATGACACCACATCTGGGCAATGTGAGTATGGGGTTTGAAATGAAACCATTTCTGAGCTTCAGAACACGAGCAGAGGATTCTCCCTGCAGTCCAAAATTTATCTGAGGCCTACCGCAGTTGCTTTGCATACTATAACCATTTTTAGCCTAAACTGTAATCTGATTCATTTTGTTTTCAGACATTTAAGACTTCTCCTGTCTGGAACTGTTTATTGAACATTAGAAGTTCGCCTGATGGCGCAGCAAATGCAAACTTGTGTACTTTCTCACATTTAAAGCCCCCTCACATTTTAATTGTGGGTGTGTTTTGGGTTTGGCTGTAACCAAGTCAACACATGTTTATAATTTGAGGTAGAAAGGTTAATCTTTCAAGAGACCTATATAAACACTTGGGAACGGACAATTAACCACACAGCAGGGATCTGAATTGTTGTAATATTGCCACAAAAACGCAGTGATTAACTTTTCTCACTGTTGTTCAACTACTTTATTTTAATGCCTGTCTGCATGCGTCTGTATGATCACATGTGTGTACATGGATTGGCTTTTATAAGACAGAAAGGGAAAAAACAAATACGTCAGTTATTGTTATATATCATTTTACCCACATTTGACAGTCAGAATATATGAAATAATATGAAACCTCCTGCTATTATAAAACCCATTTTGATGGGAAATGTGATCAGATCTCAAATCCTTTGATATTTGTACTTTCAGTGTAAAAAAAAAAAAACTGACCCCAAAGCAGATAGAAAGGTTAAAATCCCTGACATCTGCGTCGCAAATGTAATTTTCCTGACAAGATCGGCATCCACAGACAAAGCTTTCTATAAAACCATTAAGATTCCCTCAACAATTTTCACAAGCCCAGAATGTGTTACTGCCCGAATAAAAGTGCTGAATAAAAGAAACTATCACACCAGCACTTTTTTAAGAGGATGAAAAACTATGAAATGTAGAAATGTATCTCAAACAGTTAAAGTCAAAACTGCTTACTCTTTTATACTGACATTTTGAGTCAATAGAAAACTTTGGCTGTAACAATGCAATATAATATAGCATTAATAAGTGAAAATCCTGTTTATACTGAAGTCCAGATTGATACAGACAGATCTCTGTTGCAGGTTGTGCAGTGCTGACTTAAAGTCCACAGCCAGATGTGGGGCTGCATGTAATGTTGGGGGTCCCGAGTGGTATATCCTGCCCTGGAGTGTTCCTATACACACATACAGCCACACACTTGTAATTCTATCTTTGTGGGGTATTTCCATTCCTGTACACATGAACCTAATCTTAAACTCGGTAACCAAAAGAGGCGCTTTCTTTTTTTTAAAATAAAAGTTGCAGAATTCATAGGCCAAATATTCCAAAACCTCAAATATTGCTAAGATTATAGGAAAAATTGGTCCTCATAAAGAGACTTAAACGTGGACACACACACACTCAACATAAGAAAACAGTATAGGCTGTAAGAACAGTATAGGCTGTATCTGCTGTACCTCACGGCGCGCGTGTGTGTGTGTATGCGTGCATATGTCTCACATTCCACAACATGAAGGGGGACCTGACACGTTGAGCCAGTTTCCTCTCAGCTAACAGCATTATGAAGAAAGATTTGGAAGGTGTTAGCCATGCTGACAGCTGGTTCCAGAACTGGCAAACAATTTATTAAACACACTTTATGTCCAGAAACACAGCACTATATTTATTATATTCATTAAACTCATTAGGTAGTTTTACTATTTTATAATCATGTTTTAAAGTATAGTGTAGAATATCAAGTGCACTAAAATCCCACAATGCACAGCAGGTTAAATGAAGCCTGGGGAACGTAGAATACCCATAATGCACTTGTAGATTGTAGGGAATTAATACACAATGCCACTATCTCTATCTGTATCTGGATTTTAACGTTAAGTGGGTGTGGCCTAAAGCTGAGTGTTTTTTTTTTTTTTTTTATTTCCTTTCTTGGTCTTTTTTTTTTAGTATTTTAAATTTTTTGGATGCCCTAACACTATGCCGATAGGAACACTGAAAACCCCAGGACAAAAAAATTGGATGTAGAAATGCCATCATTGTCAACATGGTGTATGAATTCTACACTACTCGAGTTCATAATTTGTTTACCAGCGGAATGTGCGGGAATGTTTTTTAATCGTGTTTATGTATTTATTATTTTTCTTTATTAAACAAGTAGCCTAAACTAAACCACCACGATCCTGATCAGGCTGTTACTAAGGATGAATGCTGTATATTGATGTTAATGAATGTGGTAAAAAAAAAAAAAAAAAAAAAAAAAGTCCCACTTGCACTACCTTTTTGTTGCATTCCTGCAGAGAATAAGAAATAGTGTGTCATTTCAGGTACACTGACTGTTCCATAGAAAGGAGTACTCACTGCTTTTGTTTTTTAAATGATACTAGGCCCCAAAAGTCTAAATCCACTGCCTAGGAAAGATTTTACGGACTCAGAAATCCCACTTTGGATTATGATACTAATATCAGAGCTCTGAACATTGACAAATACCCAGCACTGACATCCTCTTGGTTATGTAAAACATCAGAGGTGTGATGACGGCTTGGAAAATATATAAAATCCACTCCAATATCACTCCAAGCCAGTATTGGCCCCAAATCCAATACTTACTTTCAAATTGGCACTTCTCTACTGGTTGTATGTCAACAGTTACATAAGAACAAAAACAGTTCTTACAAACTACTTATCATTATCATTACTTTATTACTCACAGACAGGAAAGTAACCATAACACACTATTAATTGAGTTAATATTAGGGGTTAGTGAGTAAGGACTGTATTTACAGTTAAGTGTGTGCGGTGTAGGGTCTATACTGAAATTTTGCACATTGGTATTCAGACTTTAGAATTATTGAGGGACTTAAGCACTCCTTGGACAATTCCTTTCACAGTGTGGAGTTTGTCCAAAAGTGAGATGCCTCAGTTTTTTTTGCTATGAAACTGTGGACGTTGCTCTTGCAGGTGAAGTCCACATGGAAGTGGGATACTAAGTCCATCATCTCATCTAAATTGTTGTAGACATAATATTTCAGTTGAAAATTAATGCTTTCAACAATTTAAATACAATGGAAACTATGAAATGACATTTAGTGTCAATGTTAAATAATAGCAGTAATAGTATTATAGTAATAGTATAATATAAATAATTCTATTAACTGTACACAATTTTTTGGCAACTCCCACCAGCAGCTGTACCATACTTTCTTTAATCCTTCCCTAAGGTACCAAATAAGGTAGCGACATTCTCATTATGTGTATTACATGACATTCTATTGCAAGTTGATTTAGCCTTCCTTATTTAGCTGAGTTTCTCATTGTTCCATTTAACATTTGGTGGAGAATTAGTTGTGTAGCCTTTACAGGTAGATACTTTCATTGTTGTATGACTAACTTGTACATAATTTAGCTTATCTAACACATAAATAAGTATGTAGAAAGTAAAAGTAAGTTAATGTTTCGAGGCATTGTGAGATTGAATGAACAGTAGCTTGAAAAGATGCAGTGCTCAGAGGAAACATGTGTTAGCACTTCCCAGATTAATAGCTGTTGTGCAACAGAGGAAAACTAGCCAGTGGCCTGGAATTGGCAATGACTAAACTGGGAGATAATGAGCTAAAAATAAAAAATAAAAAGTGCACTCATGTATGAATTATTGTCATTCCTTCCTGTGTATACTGCTTGCAGTTATGAAATTCAAAGGCAGGAAGATTTTACATAAATATGAAACATGAATATTGGGTCAGCCTTTCCTTTAATATACCCTATAAACCTGTAAGATAGAAATGCTCTAAATACGTTTTGCACTAATATTTTGATTTTAGGAGTACCTTTACCCACATTTTCAATTTAACAAAATTCCAGGCTGTATACATTTACTGTTGGCTTGCTGTAAGTTTGACATAAGAGGATATCGGTAGACATCAATAACATCAATTAAGATGTTAAAACATAAAATGACAATTCCTGGTGTTTGTGTCATGTAGGCCACTCCATTCTTTGTTGGAATGATCTTGTTGGAGGTATTGCTGGGTTGGCTGAAGACTGGAGACCTTCTCATCAAAATTAATGATGGGACCACATCTCTGTCAGCAGGCATGATGTCCCGACTGCCTGAGTGAGTTAGTCACATTGCTTTACCTGTACCTATATGCCACATTGCTTTAGCTTGACTTTGTTCTCTGTATTATTTTATGCTCGATGTAGCTTTGTGTCAAAGTGTGTGATTTTACTATTTAATGGTAAAATCATCAAAAAAAAGGTAGTGAGGTTGTTGAATAATGCTAATACTACTACTACTACTACTACTACTACTACTACTAATAATAATAATAATAATAGACTTTATTTATAGATCATGTTTCCTTCATGTGGTAGCTCAAAGCGCTGTACAATCGAGTAGGCAAATTAAATGATGAAAGTAATGTAATAGAATACTCCAGATAAAATAAATTAAAAAGAGGTGAAAATATATAAGCTAAAAAATGAGCATAAGGACATACAAAGGAGATTAAAATGTGATAAATGATTGATTAAATGTAAGTAAATATAAGTATAAAAATAAAGTGTAAGGCAGTTAGTAAAGAAATATAGAATAAAATCAAATACAGTACTGTGCATAAGTCTTAGGCACACAAATTTTGTCTAAGATGTATATTTCATGCATTTTTGGGTCAGTAAAAACTTTTTTTAGATTCAGAAACATTACTTTTTCAACAAAAATGTACAAACTTTTTTGTTGTTGTTGCCAGTATAAAGAAAGTAGCATATGAAGAATTAGACCACTTTTCAGACCCCAAAAAAAAAGAATGCTGGCTGTCAGGTTTTACCTACAGTAACAGAAGCAAGTCTCCAGAAGAACTCCATCAGATTCTCTAAGATGCTTAGAAAAACCTAGCAACCAGTTTCCTGCTGATGCATTTTCAAAGGCAAAGTCACACCAAATAATGACATTGTTTAGTTTGCTGTTATTTATACTGCTCTTTATTATATGTAGATTTCTTTATGCAGGAAACATTTAATTGCATTATTTTTCATTAAATAATTAATAATTTTAGGAATTTTAAAATAATGAAATAAAAATAAAATGAAACTATCTGATCAGAGGAAGTATTTTCAATTAAATGCCAATATGTTTTCTTTTAGTGTACTGATCTTGACTGCTTAATGCACAGTGGTGTTGAGTTCCACAGTTCTGAACACTGTTTGTCATGGCTGTCTTCACAAACTAATCTTTGTATTAACTTCATATTCTGTTTATCTCAGGCTCTTTGTGAGAAGTCTGGAGGTTTCCATTTACATATATGTTTGGAACAACTTCCACATATTGGAGTTACCCTGGGACTCAGCTTGGACATGGTGGCTAGCATTCCTAGGTGTGGACTTTGGATACTACTGGGTTCATCGATGCAGCCATGGTATGTCATGCAACTAAAGGCCATACATACTTTGATGATTGCGAGATTTAAATAAATTTTCCTACAGATTAATATATTTGGCTTCCAGTACTGCAAACTCTTCCTATTTTGAACAATCTTTTTTTCTTTCCCTTAATTTTAAGCATGCTGAAAATGTCTGATATTTTATTGAACTCTATACAAGCTAACTCTCACACTTCATCTTACTTTTTTGTTTGTGTAAAGCTGCTTTGAGACAATGACATTGTAAAAAGCGCTATACAAATAAACTGAATTGAATTGAATTGAATTAATAATAGTAGACATAGTCAAATCCTAGACTAATTTATGGGTACAATTCAAATTGGCCACTGTGCTTATATGCATATGCAATTATTGTAATAGGGAGCCCATATCATATATAAAGTTCTCCCAGTCTCTTCTTATGTCAAATTTTCAGCAAGCCAACAGTGATTTTAGACAGACTGAACCGGTGTTATACTGAAAATGTGGTTAAAGTTAGTCCTAAAAATATGAATAAATGTAAACGATATATTTATGTCTTATAGACTTATAGGGTATGATAAAGGATAGTCCAACCCAATATTCACATTTATATTTGCAGCATATGATCCTCCGGCGTAGTCGTGGCCTAATGGTCAGCGTCTCTGACTTGTAACCCGAAAGTGAACCTGAAGGTGGTGGGTTTGAGTCTCAGGTCCGGCAGGGATTGTAGGTGGGGGGAGTGAATGACCGAACCTCCAACTGCTCCCCGGGCGGCGCAGCAAAAAAAAAAAAAAAAAAAAAAGGCTGCCCACTGCTCTGGGTGTGTGTGTATGTTCACTACTGTGTGTGTGCACTTGGATGGGTTAAATGCAGAGCACAAATTCCGAGTATGGGTCACCATACTTGGCCACGCGTTGCTTCACTTCACTTCACTTTTCTGATCGTCCCTTTAAACAATTACATAAAAGAACGTTATTCACAGGAGTGAATGTGTAATGTGAAATCGTTCATACTCAAGCAAACTAATAAATAATTTAATGTTGAAATTAACACAAGAAAATTCCAATGTCATACTAGGGAACAATTTGAGGAACTAAGTCCAGGAAATTACTCCAGGAATGTTAAGGAATGCTAAGGATATTAGGTGTTAACCGTCACAAATTAAATCAAGCCGTTGTCTATAAATCCGTCATCCGTCAATCCACTTCAAAACTCATCTATAGATCTATTTTTACCGCTTAGATGTTTGATGAACATTTCCTTTAAGTGTATGTGATCTATCTCCGTTAACTACACTCCTTTAAGTCGCTTTCAAAACAGGCAGGCAGCTGCATTCCTGAGCCAATACTGCTGGCCATTACAACATTTCTGTTAAAGAGAAATATCACCATTATGTCAAAGGCGAGTTTACCGACCTCATTTCTTACCGGTGCAGCTAATTGGGGTCACTGGTCTTTCTTGCGAGGGTTAAGTGCATGATTATGTAACCTCAATTTAGCCTAGTTCAGATTTAATTTTAATAGCACACCAGTACATTATTAAAATCATGTCTCTCCAGACGTCACTGAGATGGAGTGGAGTGATGAGGTGCTTGTGGTTGTCATGTTATGTTTTCCATTGTCCAGAGTGCCTGTTGGTGAAGTAGGAAATGTCATTTATATCAGCGGTCTCCTGTCTCCAATTTGTACATTTTTTGAAGTCGAAGGAAATTATTTGTCTAGCTTTCCTGTTCCATCATCGTTCCTGAATATCACGGGGTTGGACATACCTTCAACTAAAGACATAAAGGTCGTGGCCTCTGCCTTTTATCTGTTTAATATCTGTGCATGGGATTATTTATAGACTATAGACTATAGTGTAAGTGCATTAAAGCCACATGTTCACAATAATGTAGATGCAGATGGGAGGTTACTGTATATGATGAAGTGCATGATAAACTCCACTTATTACCCAGATGCTTTCTTATTAAGAAGAACATTGCATTAATTTAATTTCTATTCAGGAAAAGGGAGCATTTTTTTGTGAATGGTCTTTATTGGAGTGTTATTTTAAGCTGCCAGTTCAATAGACACAAGTGTATGCCAGGTTTGCTAAAATCTAATCCTATGAGTGTAGCTCTGAAATTTTCTGACTTTGACACAAATGGCTTCAAACTGGTTTTCATACTCAATTTAGCCTCCGCTGGAGCATGGGAATATTTATCTAAAATCCTATTCTTTTTGCACATGCAGGCAATAAATCTTTATTTTGAGCAAAGCAACAGACAAAAGGGAGAAATATGACTATCATAAAACCACACAGACCCCAATTAGTGCCATTGTGAAATATGAAGACTTTTTTATTTATTTTAATGGGAATTTCATTTTTCCCCCTTCATGTAAAACACTTAAAAGTGGCCCTTATTTGTTTGGAAATGGAAAAGAAAGGAGGAAGTGCTTTTAAGTGAAACCCTCTCTTTTCTGATGCCATCAGTATTGAGAAGACATTACTGTAATATGAGCATTAGTTTAGGATTACAGTTGTAACCCAGGCTCGGTTTGTCATATAACTGTTCTGATAATCAGTTCTTAATGATAAATACCAAAATACGGTGTAGGTGCAAATTCATTACTATTTTACATCATGAGTCTAGGGCTCAGCTCTCTCTCTCATATACTGTATATATGTATATGAGGTGTGGTGAGGTGTATTTTATTGATGTAAGGAATAAAAAACTTGCAGGTGTGGTGTTACTTATATGCTTTTATTAATTTTGTGAAAGGTCTGAGAAATGTTAGCTCTTGTTATCACTTAATTTATAGAAGCTGTAAACAGTCGTTTCCTCACTAGGCACACTTTTTGCTTAATTGTGAAGTCAATAAAACAGAATATGAAAGGTTTACCTCAGACTACAAAGCACTGAAACTGGAGACTCTTTACAAAAAATGCTAGATAAGCATCTCCTCTTAAAAAACTTCACAATTTCAACGATTGCACACATCGTTTTATGTATTGCATCTGCTATACAAGCCCCTGTGTAAGTTTTTACTATAGAAAAGATAACATATTAGAATGCTGCTGTTATAGAAAATTAATCAACACCATCTGACTAATCAGAATCAAGAATTCAACAGCGCTTCGGTATAAACGTTTTTAATGTGAAAATTTATGATCAGTCAAAACGTCAGCATGTTTATTGCATTTTCTATTTGTAGCTTTGGAATATCTGACAAGTCAATAAGTCATCTGCATTATTTTCCATCTGTTACATGATTTTCCAACTGCCCTCGGTGTATATTCCAAATGTTCTGGTTATTGGTGCTTTCCTTGTCGTCTTCTTTTGGAGCAGATCTGAGTCATACACCACTGCAGCTGCATGTCTGTCTGACCCATACACACTCTCTGGTCTGACCACACACTGCCTCTGGTTGCATGCTAGCCTTGAGCAACACGCAAGACAAACAAGGTTTATAGCTCTGCCTGGAATCTTGTCAATGCTTTGTTGCATTTCAGGGTTGATTTGGTGCTTTGTCTTTTTTTCCCCCTTATTCTAATGTCAGAATTTGGACAAATGTAAAAATGTTGTCAGGAGGTCTCAGGGCCCCAAACTGTATGGCATTTACTCTGGATTGGGTCAGGAAGAATTCAAATGGAGTTAAGTATGACTTGATCAGAGCCATGCTGGTTCTGTTTGTTCTCTCTCTTATGCGGCCTGACACGGACCAGATCTGCTTTCTGCCTGCTTCTATTTCAAGAAAGTTCTCTGGAGACCTCGGCACAGTGACCTGTCCACAAGCAGCAGTAAAAGGAAAGCCATTGTAGACTCTTTAATTTCAGAATGAAATGTCGTAGAAAATCAGAGAAAGATAAAAGTGGAACTAGGGTGAAAAACTTTCAGTTTCTACATAGACAGTGTTCTTAAGTCTTCTTCAAAGCTTACTTAAAATTGTTCTTTGGATGATAACATTTAGTGGAGACATCAGCAAAGGATTTGCAGAACCAACTGAAATTTCTAGAGGTTTACATTCATTTTGAGCGTCGTGAGTTTGCAATCTTCGGACCAAAGTTAGAGGTTCAGGGTGTTAGGATATGTGCCTTGTCACCACAGCATGACTAGGTTAAACCGCCAATAAATTTCACAAAACCATGATGTGAAACTTTATTATTTGCTCATTTGGAACATGTCTTTAAACAAGTTCAAACAAAAGTAATGTTCCTTTACCAGCATACTGCCCAATAAAAGTGGTGAGTGCACGTTAGACTTAAGACACAGCTGTGATGTCAATGTATTTGGCTTTCACCTCTGTCAACAACTTTCATCTTACACTATATGGCCAAAAATTTGTGGACACCTGACCATAACATACATATGTGGACCTTGCCCAAGCTGTTGCCACAAAGTTGGAAGCATGCAGTTGTCTAGAACGTCTTTGTATGCTGTAGCATTAAGATTTCTTTTCACTGGAACTAAGAGCCCCAAACCTGTTCCAGCATGACAGTGGCCCTGTGCAAAATTGAGGGCCATAAAGACATGGTTTACCAAGGTTGGAGTGGCACAAATCCTCACAGCCATGCTCCAAAATCTAGTGCAAAGCGTTCCCAGAAGAGTGAAAGCTTTTATAACAGCAAAGGGGGAACAACTCAATATTAATGCTCATGGTTTTGGAATGGAATGTTCAATACTCAGGGGTTCACATACTTTTGGCCATACAGAGTATGTGCAAGGCAATTTATCATTTAAGAGCAGTGTGTGTTTACAAGAGTCATGTAAAATATTGTTGTAGGTTATGGCCAATTCACACAGAATCCTTTTCTGAAGTGTTTCATTTACATGCCTCATTTTCCTGTCACGAAATGGCCACCTTTCCATTTTTACCAATATTTTAATTTACCTCCATTTTTTTTGTTTCTCTTAGGTTATATTGTCATACATATGAGCTTAAGCTTTTTTTAATTTAAAAACAAAGCACACTTTATTTCCATTGGTTGCTTGTTACTTGGCTATGTTCTGCTGGCCAGCAATTCTCTATCAGAAAGCATCATTCTGTGGTTGACCCACAATGATTACATCATAACACAAATGTAGTGTGACAACAGGAATATAGATCTCTGTTTTTGCTTTTTAACTGTCATTCTGTTCATTTTAGTCCTTTTATTTTCCACTGTGTCATGGAACTTCAAATCAGAAGTTATTCGGTGGGCCAAACTTACAGGTCCACGTTTTAACCACCATCTCATCGCTGAACAGTCAGAGACGTGTTTAGGGTGCCCAGGCCGCTGGACTGTCCAAGTCAAGACACAGAACATGTCAATGAATTTACCTGGGAATAAGTTCTGTGACAGGAAGAATATAACGTTTTGGCTTGTATAGAACCTTATGCCAGGTTCCTTAAGGTACAAGAAAGAAAAAAGTTCCATATAGTACCCGTACCCTTAAGGATTCCTTGGTTTCTCTCTCTTGGGAAAATCTTAATGATTTTTAATAGAACCTCTTTAGGAGGTAGAAACCTCAGATAACCCCCTTTATCTAACTAATTAAATAAAATCATTGAGATTAGTTGTTTGTGAATCCTTTTTCTAAGAGTGCAAACCCTACCTCTTACACTTGGCTTATTTCTTGTCATTCAACAAAGTCATTTATTTCCAGCCAGTTTTCTACAAATACAGGAAATGTTTGATTAAAATCTTGCTCCATAAGATAACACCCTGAACTTTTGAGTGTGTGGAGATTTTCCCTAGCTGATACGGCGGTGACAGCGATCCGTTAGCGACTGCAGACAGCAGCAATCACTAGGACAAACAGATCACGTCAGTGGCACAGTGGGGCGTCCCGGAGGCCAGCAGGTCTGGATGTTATTGTTTTCAGAAGGAATCCTCATGATAGAAGGTGGCGGGGGTTAACCCTGGGTGACAGGGGCTTCATAAATCTTCTGCCGCCACTGGAAGTCCCTGTGCGCTCAGGTTGGAGGGCGTACAAAAGAATTGAGCCGGTCAGGATGTGGAGTCTGGGCTTTGGACAAGTAAGGTATGCCTCCGGGACACTGAAATAATATCAACAATTAGCCACTCTTCTGCATGAATGTGCGTGTGTGTGTATGTGTGTGTGTGAAACCTAGGCCAGCACAGTCCATGTAAGTCTCTGTAGACATTGTAGATCAGTCTGCTGGTCGTATGCATGTGATTCCACTGTTGATGTTGTCACTACCTCAGTATCTCTTTCATAGCCTGGACAAGTAATACGATATAGAATTCTTTATTTCTTTACTGCTGCAGAAAGCTGATTAGAATCTTTAATGTTTCCAGATATTTCAAAGAGAAGATGTATCTGTATGTGGCAGTCTGCGGGGTCCAAGCACCCTTTGCTCATCATCATCAAAAATCCACTTAGAGATTAGCACAAAGATGCAGAAAATTTCAGCTTGATCAGACTTATGGTTCCAGAGAATCTGTTATTTGAACTTAACCTTGCTCTCTAGGGATGACCATGCTTTGCAGACGTAAACAGCTGTTTGAGTAAATTAAACTCTGCTCTACCAGAATTGATTGGCCGTATTGTATACAGATCTCAACACGCTTTGATAGTTATGGAGATTCAGACTCTGATGAGTGATTTGACACAAATTTTGTGAAAGAAAGAAGAAGAAGAATCCTGGTATAAACAATAACATTCCAGCAACTTTGATGCTTGGATCTCGAAATAATATGGGAAAAGAGAATATTGGGAAATAAATTTCAGTATTATTTTGAGGCCTTCATCTGCAGAAATGAAAATTATTACCACTTCACATATTAACAAAAAGGACTATAGCAGGATAGCAGGAACATCTTGTGATCATGAGGCTTGAGATTTTTTTTTAAGGAAAGTGAATTGTTAGTAAACAAATGTAAAATGGATATTTTGGAGTAATTTTTGCAGATCTTGTAAAATCTTGTAAAAAAAAAAAAATATATGACAATGGCTATTTATTTCATATTCATTTGGCATAGCTACTTGGAAAAAATCTTTGAAAATCTAAACACACCTTTCAGTTTATGGCTTGGAAAATATTAAATTTGAAAGATACTTGATCCTACTCCATGGTTAAAGTATGTGTAGGAAACATGATAACTAACTCCTTGTCCTTCTCAGAATCGTATTTTTAGTCATAAGCAAGCTTTCAGCGATTTCACTGACAGCTCCTGCCCGGAACACAGGATATCACTGTAGTGCACGTGAAGCCTGCCGGCTACCAAGTGAAACTACTTAAAATAATCTCACAACACAAATCTCTGTAGGTAGGCCCTTTACCTTATTGTCTGTGCTGGCAGTTTGAAATTTATCACACCTTTAAAACCGTCCTCAACGTCCAGCGGGTTCGGCTTGTAAGTGGAGACAGTGTGAAGTATTGCGGTGACAGGCGAGGGATTGGCTGGGCCAGCTGCCTGTTTGTGTTGGCATTTCTTATTAGCACTCGGCCTGTCCTCTTCAGCTTGCCTTTCACAGCCCATTGGCAGTGTGAGTGACGTGGCATGCAGTCTCTTGCCACTCTGTAGCAAAGCGCCTCATTTAGTGCACCGCTGCTGTGCAGGGTGGCGCTGTGGCAGACATGCTGGTGGTTTCTCACTGAAATCTCACAGCGGGTGTTCTTTATGCGAAACAGAACAAATGGTGTAGGGGAAATAGCAGGTTTTGGCTTTGTTTGTTAACCCTAAATGTTAGTCTTCTGCAGACACGAAGCCTAGTAATAAACTTGAAGGAATGTTCACTGGTCTATCTGAATTTATTATTATCATTTTTACAAAACTATACTATACTTTAGTACATTTTTAAAGTGTACTATGAGTGCTGCGATGGACTTACCCATTATCACCCTGAAGTGTCGTTTTCCCTCTTGTACTGCAACAATTTGCCAAAATTTGCAATTTTTCTTTATTACTGAACAAGTTGTTTTTATATTATATTTATAGTTACATTTCATGTTGTGGAATGCTATAAACAATTGTTCCTTCACCACCCTGTCTTTTTATCTCTCGTGAAGTTAATAGACAAAAAACAAAAAGCACCACAGCTTGGCATGTTACTGAGAAAGCCTCTGTCCTGAAGACTCAACCATGGTGGAAAGCTTACTGACTTAATGACACTGGAGACTCCTTCCATAAATGTTAAATAAATGTCTTTTTACAGAAAACTTCACAATTTCAATAGTTACACTTTTTTTCTTTGTAAAAAACATGTTTTTTAGTCTGTTTATTATTAGTCTTAGATTATGTGGAGTGTGAATGAGCATCCCGTTGATTGAGCTGTTACTATAGAAAAACTAATATTAGAACTAGTACATTAATATAAACCTACAGTTTGAATTACAGCCAGAACTATTGTCAGTGCTACTGTTATAGAAAAATAATCAAAACCTTTTGACCAGTCATAGTCGAGAATTAAGCAGCACTGTGATATGATTACATTTGCTACTTTGCATACTGTCTGTGTACTAGTTCTAGACTTTGGTTGGAATAAAATGGGACAAAATGTATATTTGTAAGTAAACCTGTCTCATGTGCTTGTTAATGACTGTACTTTACCTGAGCGTTAACTGCATATTAGCTTGAAAGTGCACTCGGAAGTACACTTTAAGCTTACTGAAAAAAGTCTAAAATCTATATAGTTTTCGCCCTAACATACAGTCTGGGAGGTATGATAGCAGCTTCTTCCAAGACACATAAAGCCGCCAATTCTTTTTAAAATAAGAGAGACAAGCTGTCCTTGATACAGTTAAACTTGCACTTATAAAAACCCTAATAAATAATTGATTGTGAATGTGAAGTAATTAGACCTAAATAGTTATTACACTCAAAAATGTTTCATTAAAAGCCTGGCTCTAAAAACTGCTACTTCCTTGCTCCTGAGAGATTACCGTTATGATAAATGTATACATTATGATAAATAGAGATTAACGTATGCAATACAAACAAAGAATTGATTGTACAATGCTAGACGGCAGTCTGTGCAAGCCTGCGTTAACTTGAACGCACCTGTTGAGTTTAACAGTACTGTAAATGAGATGAAAGTGATAAAAAAAAATGAAAAAATGTGATAAAGCACAAGAAAACATGCTGTACTCAAGCTTTTAACTTAATATTTAAAGCTCACCAAGTAGATAAAGAAAGTAAGTGTACAAACTTCAGTCTTTTGCCTACAGTGTCTGACTCTTAATACATGATTCACGGTGATGATCTGTAATTCTCAGACTGAAGAGAAGAGAATCACACTGGAACAGTTTGGATGAGTTTATTATAGGTTTCTAGTGATAGTGTGTAGGAAATGACAGAAGTTTTTTCCTGTTCTGTAATCGGACTCTTTCATGGGTCACGATAACAAGATTGAACAGATACAGTGGCTATCATCATAGTCTATTCACCTTTGATCCTTTGGATTTTAACATCAAAACTTCAAGGGCACATGTTACATAAGCCTTAAATTAAGTGCAATTAAGGGAACAGCAATGCTGAGTCAACCCCATTACAGCCTCACATGAATGGTGCTGTTTGCACCTGGGTAAAGTAGCAGTGTGTGTGTTCAGCCCAAAAAAACGTTGCACAAACATAACAGAACTCACATATTTAGCAACATTAGCTAAGCTATTGAAATACTGCACTACACTAATGTTGGCAGCTAGGTAGTCAGCTCAGCCAATGTTACTTCTTTAGCTTTTCTTTATACCAAAACAGGGTTAACTGTAGTAATCGTTAGCATTTATTTATACTTTAGTACATCCTAAAGTGTACTATGGGTGCATTACTTACATAGTACATTGAAGTTTACTACTTGATATACTATCTGTGTACTAGTTCTGGACTTTGTTTGCCATATACTTGAAAGTTAATGAGTTTAAGCTCCCTAAAACAATTCTAAAATCTAGTTAATTCTCATCCTATCTATCATACAAAGATTATCAATCTGGGAGGGTGATGGTACTTCTTAAAAAACATGGAAAGCCACCACATCTTACTGAGAAAGGAAGGAGCTTTTTGTAAGGAGCAGCATGATTTAGTTTACGATAGGTTTAGAACATTACTGTTTATTTTTGGGTAGCTAGTGCTTGATTTTAGTTACAAAATATAGTGTACTGTAGAAAAAAAACCCTGCTGCTTTGGTTACCATGAAATCCCATAATATAACCACTGTGAAACATGGTGAATTTTCTTAGGCTCATGAGATTCCTGTTATGAGAGAGATTATGAGACTCATATTAGATTCCTAATTTGGGTAAATCAGTAGTGAAGTTTGTCAAAATCAACCTAGCTGACTTTAGGATATTATATTTCGTAATCCAATGGGCAAGTAAGCTAGCTAAAATTAGAACATTATATTGTGTAAGTTTAAAAGAAACCGAGATAACAGGTTTAAAAGAAACCGAGATAACAGAGGGATCTTATATTGTGTAAACCAGTAACTATGTTCCAGAGTATGCTAGTTAGCATTAGAATATTGTGTAAACCAGTAGTCTACTTTGCTGGTTGTGTAAACCAGTAGCCAAGTTTGAAAGCAAGTTAGCTACCAGTAGGCCAAGTAATACATAATTAAAGATAATTGGCCAGGTACGAATTGGTATTGACTACATTGGCTACAAATAATATACATTTCCATTGTAAACTAGCTGCAAATATCCGCAATCTTAATTTAATAATGGTAATACAGCATGCAAGTTTTGTGAGATAATAATGTAATAACAGCGTAAATTATACCCATAAGCACTTTTCGAGTTACACAAGGAAACGTTACAAAAACACAGAGGAAAAACAATAAAAAAAAACTCAAACTCTTGGAAACTATGTGGCTGCAAAACTAAACATTCTCTGTTGCAAAATATCACTTCGCAGTTTTCATGACTATTTTTTTATTGGTCCATTTAGAAATCCATGCAGTGCTATGCAGCTTACATGCTTGCCCTCACTGTCAGAGAAAAGAGGCAGTGTAAATGTGTAGGCCTCGGTGCTCAGCTTCGGTGGGAAACGCTTTTCTGTGGCATGGGTTCTCATCATTAAAGCGCTTCCCCTCTGAATACAGGCTGCCAAACTATGCAGCGTCCAGCCGAGCCCTGCTCACAAGGACACGGATTGCAATGAGGCCTAGCTGTACACACTTCCTACCAGTGACACCCAGCATCAATCTTCTTCTCTTCCACCCCGCGAGGGGAAACCGAGGACTCGTACACTATCACACAATGGCTGGATTATTTGCCAGTGTGTACTTTTGTTATAGCACATTCATCTGACACATGACAGAAGCAGGAGGTGGAAAGTATAATGTAATGGCTTTTGATTAGTCTGTCACTTTGTTAATGACTTAGCGTGCTAGATGAGTGCAGTACATATTCGTCATCATGACTAGGACCAGGTGTAATGATCATTCAGCATTTTAGGAGGAAATCAGAGCAATCAATCAAAACACTCAACGCTGTAGACAGTGCCAACATTTTCAGCAGCTTTTCTTTAAAATCCACATTGCCCTTCCATATCATTTTAGTGAAACACACAGACACAAACTCATGATCTTTACCTGAAGCGCCACATGTAGCCTTGACTAGAGGCCTGGTGGCTCAGCATCAATGGCATGAAGAAAATTTCTGAATGGAAACTGTGCTGCTCTCCCCAGAGCTCATGCACTCCGGCTGCTCGTCTTGGCTTCATCCAGGTGATTTTGACATCTTGGCTCAGTGCCGCTGGCTGCTGGAGGGCAGAAGGAGAGGAGAGAGTTATTCTTACACCCTCACAACTTTGTTTGTTCAGCTGGAGTGCAGGGAACTCTACCGGCTCACCTTTTCGATGGAGCTTACATTGAAGCAGAGCTTCTCATGTCTTATTCTGACAGTGTTAATACTGAAGGTGATATTTAAAATGTGTTAGATATCAACAATATTACATATACTTTTTCCGAGGCTGTGTGTTAATATTTTATGCATGGTAGAGCTGGTGCTAGAAAAGTTCCAAGTAATTCAAATATAGTTACTGAATCATGCTGGTAAAAAGTGTTCATCCTCTAGTGTAGCACAATGTCTTATTTTAAATAGAAAAAACAGCTACCATGAACACTAGGGCTTATAAACTAACTGGGTCCACATCATGTCGGAATTACAGTCATTACGTGCTTCTGTAGCTGTCTAAATCAACAATGGGTGACTTCACATGATATACAAACAACTGAAAAAAATGGTAGCAACTTCATTTCAGTAAATAGAGAACTATGCCAGGACTTAACTTAATTTAAAGGTATAGTCAGTGATTTTAATGACAGTTAATGTTTTGAAAGCAAAACTCAAACAAATGCAGCCCTCCCATCCGTATTCCTCTGAAGCCACACCCTGAAAACACATGAGGTGGAACTTTCTGAATTAATGGGCAAGTAAAGACACCTCCTTCTCCTGAATGACTGGATGTTGGTGGTCCACATTATTTCATTCATTCATCTATCTTCAGTAACTGCTTTGTCCTGGTCAGGGTTATGGTGGATCTGGAGCCTATCCCACGAACGCTAGGCGTGAGGCAGAAATACAGCCTAGACGGGAGACCAGACGATCACAGGGCACCATGCACACACATTCACACAGGGGCAATTTTAGGATAGCTAATTCAAGACTGGCATGTTTTTGCAACATGTAAGGAAACCTGAAGAACCCAGAGGAAACCAATGTGGACGTGGAGAGAACACACAAAAGTCCACACAGACAGTAACCTGAGCTCAGGATCAAACCAGGGACCCTGGAGCTGTGTGGTGGAAAAGCTACTCCCTGTGCCAGCCTATTTCTTGTGTCAGTGATTGTTTGATTTTATGCAATAGTTTTCCTGACAGTAAGTAAACCAGACATTGTGACACGAAGATAAATAATGTCCAGGTTTATACTAAACCTTATGCCAAGTTTCATCTAGCATCCGTAAGGATTCTTTGCTTTGACCCTTTCTGGAAATAGAACCCATACATGCCGCATCATCACAGGGATCAGTGTATCTATTTTGGCATTGTGTGAATTCCCATAGAAATAACTCATTTCTGAACGGGACAGCTTAAAGTGGAATCTCCAGAACTTTTCTGATTATTATAATTCTGCAAAAATTACTATTATTTGGAATGAGTTGCAGTTACAGTATGCATTCGCAAAGTTCTTTCACAAGGATAAGTCTTTGATCTTTTTAGTTTTAGCACAAGAATAATTTAATTTTAGTTAAATGTCTTTTTACAGCCCATTGTGCAGTGTTTAAGCATCGCAGAGCTGTCTGGGTGGTCTGAGGACAGCTCATAAGAGCCTTTGAAACTTAGCAGGCATGATTTTGTGGATCCAAGAATGAGGGCCAAATCACAGAGATTAATGTTGCGGAAACCACTACAAAATGGCAAATCTAAACTGGTGTGTTGCAACTGAGCACTTACTTTTGTACCCTTCACCAAGCCTTATTACATTGCAGTGGCAAGAATAAGAACTGGCTCATTTTACTCTTTCACCCAACCAGCAGCAAAGACAGAGGTCATAGTTTCTATCCAAAGCAAACACAAAAGCAGAAGTGGATGTAGTTTGACTTTGATTTTTACATTTATTTACATTTACATTTATGGCATTTGGCAGACGCCCTTATCCAGAGCGACTTACATTTATCTCATTTTTCTCTCCTCTGTCATTCACAGTTCGGTGTTCTGACATGTGTTTGGTGAAAATGCATAATTTTGTGTATGTGTGTGTGTGTGTGTTTTGTAGAGCTTAATATCCTGTGGGCTGCTCATCAAGTTCATCACAGCTCTGAGTACTACAACCTGACCACAGCGCTCCGGCAGTCTGTAACACAGCAGTTTGCTTCATGGGTAATAATTACCTTCTGTTAGAGACGCTCCTTTAGAGCCCATTGCAGTGTCTGAATTTATTCCCTATTTACTTTATAGTGGACTATATGGGGTACAGTCATTTAGTAGTTTTGTCTCTGTCATCATATTCCCCCCATAGTGCACTATATTATTAGTCCATCGTAAATCCAGTGTATAACCGATATTCTGAACTTTCAGCTCAGAATTTACGTATCAGAATGGCCACCTGTGCAACTAAGTTTGTATATAAATGTAAATAAAATGTTCTTTAATGACCATCAAGCTAACAGGTACTTAATCATGCTGTATTTAAAACAGGTTTAATACTGATGTGGTCTCCTTCTGTTGTAGCCCATCCGCCTCAAGGTTCAACATGTTGTGCATTCTATGATCACCACAACAATGGTTGTAAAGAGTGGTTACTTGAGTTAATGTAGCCTTCTTTTCAGCTCAAAACAGTCTGGTCTTTCTCCTCACCTCTCCAATCAACAAGTTGTTTCCACCCGCTGAACTAGTGCTCACAGGATGTCTTTTTGTTTTTCGCACCATTCTGTGCTGCTTGTTGCACGTGAACACCCGAAGAGATCAGCAGTTTCTGAAATATTCTTTCTTTCTCTTTACATGACCTTGATTTCCGACCAAATGTCCTCTCGTAAGTTGTTTATCTGCATGTCTGACTCTGTCAACTGCACTTTGACCTCTAAAAATATACAGGGTGCAACTTTATCAGGGATGTCCCTAGTCCAAAACATGAGCTTCACATACATGATCATGTGGAAACATATAAATATTTTATAATTTAATTAAATTTAGCGATGTTGGGCTGACTAGGTTTGTACAAAGTTTTATAGAGAAAAGTAAAATCTGTTTTAATCTGTGAGGATGTGTTGGCAGAGTATATATTGGGCCTCAGGTTCAGAAAGTTGAAGATTTTTATTTTATTTGTTTTGTAATAATGTATGTAATGAGCTGATTGTGTGTTCTCAGGTGTTCTACCTCCCCATGGCATTAATAGTTCCACCATCGATCTTTGCTGTACACATTCAGTTTAACTTGCTCTACCAGTTTTGGATCCACACTGAGGTAAAGTGTTAATCTGTTCATCAATCACATTTAAGACTTTAGCGTGGTGTATTTTCATCAAGTGGCCCCGTGATATAGTGTAGGCCCAGTGAAAAAGGCATACGATCAAGAATTGAGGCTAATTCTGACGATTTACTTTAACCATCTCAACACTTCATCCACCACAAAATACCTACTTTATGTATCACTTTCCAGGTTTAAAACTCCAGACCTATGGTCAATAAGAAATAATGAGCTTTTATGAAATATTCCAAACAGAAGCATAACCATACCCTTGCCATTTGAGCGAACATTGGCCCATAGGTTTTACAGTTTGGGGGAGTCATTTGGGGAGTCGTTTAACAGGAATGGATTTGGAATCATTTCCATCTTTTAGAGCGCCATTAGTGAAAACAGTCTTCACATCCGCAAGTTCCTGAAGGATATAATTTATGCCTGTTTTATGAGCTTTTTTGATGTTATGTAATTTATTGGCATGAAATTCCCAGGCATAATCCAGCGTTAAAGCCCCGGCTAAGCGGCAAGCAACCTTTTTCATTCAAGACGAAATTCAGCTGGAGCCAGACCAGTCATTATAGAGAAATAATGACCCACTGAAAAATCATGTTCACTCTCACAATCCCCGGCTAAATCTAGACCTCAGCAGGTTTACATTTATCCATCAAAATCATTATTTCCTTCAAACACCTGAGGGCAAACTAAACACCTGTGTAATGTATAACTTTAGTAACTTTAGAGATCGAGTTAAAATGGATTGGTGTGGTGGGAAATTAAGGTATGTGTGTGTGTGTGTGTGTTTGTGTGTGCGTGTGCGTGTGCGTGCGTACACGTGCATGCACGTGTGCGTGTGTTCATGTGTGTTTGTATACGTATATGTGTGTGAAGGGGAACTTATCAGCTTTTTGGACTCTTTTTAAGGCCACTGTAATTCCCTCCAACTTTGTGTTTGTTTTACTTCTAATCTATATTGTTCTTTCCTTGTGGAAATCTGGCTACTTCTCTCTTTCCATAGTTACCGGAGCTTCGAGCGAACTCATCAGACAAGAAAACACATAATATTAATGATGTTTCGTGTCAGAATCCATTAGCAAACACGTGAACCATGCAAGCATTTGGGTCCTGCACAATTCCTCCTCAGTATTATTGGCCAAAACAAAGACAAGGCAATCAATAGGAGAGATTAATCACATATGTGAGGCTAAAACTCGGACTCAGTTTACATCTCTGTTTAGCAACAGCTGGCACTGCACGATACCCCCAGGCTGGATGTTTTGTATTTTTTACTCACTTGATTACATGACACTAAACAATCACATTCTAGAGGCACTGTTTATTAATATATGACACAAAACCATTTTAAAAGTGCTTTTTTCATCAGTTTGTCAGGGATCTTGGTCCTCTCGAGTGGATCCTAAACACTCCGAGTCATCATAGAGTTCATCATGGTGAGTAACACCCACAGTAGAGCACTTTTAAACATATAATTTTGCATGGGCTTTTTAGATTTTGCAATTACAAGCAAAATGTATACCAAACAATGTTGGTTTTAGGGATTTGCTCCTCATTTATTCTGTTTGCATCATGGTGCAGGGAGAAACCGCTACTGCATTGATAAGAATTATGGAGGAACTCTCATTATTTGGGACCGGATGTTTGGTAAGAATGTGTGTGCAGTAAAGTAGAGGGCTTTATTCTTATTTTAGAATATACGAGTATACAATAGAATGAAATAGTGTACTGCAAGGCCTTGGTGCTGAATATTATAGGAAACTGGCAACGATGTGGTACAAGATAATCACCAGACAACGTGTAGTGCAAATTAGAAAAGTTACAGTGCAAATAGACAAGATACTAGACAATAAATACAGTAAAGAGGATATGGATATAGTATATAAATACAACAGTGTAACATACAGTACATACAGAAAACAGCAACACAGTGTGTGTGTGTGTGTGTGTGTGTGTGTGTGTGTGTGTGTGTGTGTGTGTCATAGGGCATGTATTTAGCTTTTAGAGACCAAAATTTGCAGACATGACCAGGCTGATATTGTAAGGAAGAAAAGTAAAAAAAAAAGAGCTAAGAATTAAACATAGAATTATTAAGCTACTGTAATATACAAGTCAAGGTGTCTGTGTGTATGCAGTGCAAAACACTGTCAGATATAGCACCCTAGTTATTAACATTAAAATAAACATTAAAAACATTAAATAAAATATTATAGCATCTGCCTTTCATGCATGCTTAAAGCAGTATATGCGAGTGAAGTATTTATCAGTGTGTTATCAATGTCCTCTTGTAGGAACCTTTGCTCCAGAAGAAGATAAAGTCATCTATGGACTCACACACCCCATCAACACCTTTGACATTCTGTCTGTTGAGGTACGTTAGCCACAAATATATCTTTATAGACATCATTTTTGAATTCGTGCCCTGTTTTCTGTGAGCCACATGAGTTCTCGCCCAGTGAGTTCGAGCGCCGAGTTTCGGAGTGCTATGCTAAATGTAAATATGAGCTGTGAGTCCTCCGCTGCTTTCGCTCTCCTCACGTTTCCCCACAAGTGGAAAAGCCACACCATAACCATAACATTAGTAGTGCACTTTAAACAAGAGAGACGAGAGTGTAGGCAAGAAACCATGTGCAAGTTGCCTTTGATTATTTTCTCTGCACTTTCCCTTGGAAGCGAATGACAAACGCAATCTTATCTGTGGCATGAAACACTTAGACACTGGATTCAATGTCAAACGAAATAACAGTAGTGTTTCTCATACATTTTTTGTTTGAAGAACCTAATAACCCTTGGCTATAACTCACTCATTGACACCACATTTCACTCAGGGGGCTTTACTACTCCACCTAAACTAATACAATTGACTAATACAAGCCTCCACCCAAATTCAGCACTGCTAGAAAAATATATGCTGTTAACAGATTTGAAACATACATGTTTTTCTAACATTATACTCCATAGTTGTAAGGTAACTGCAGACATTTTGTATGCTTTGTTTTTAACTGTTGCTGATGACGTAGTTCAGGAGGACTACCAGCAAAGCTGTTTAACTTTGTATAGTTAGATAATGTGGACTTTGATAAAGGACTTTGACACGGAAACTGTCAAGTTCAAAACTTTGCATCCCCCCATTGCTTCTGAGTGAGAAAAAAAATGTAAGAGAACCATATACAATTTTATACATATTATTAAGTGTTTTTATATAATATTCAGAAAAGCAAATGCAGGACAGAAAAAGGAATTTTTAGAATCTTTAGCACCAGGTAAAAATAATCACAAAATAAAACGCACAATATAACAGCTCCCTGCATTTCAACACTGCTCTAAAAACCTGAACAGTTTTCAGAACAAAAAAGAATAAACATAAATTTCAGTATTAATGAGCCATTAGTAATGTTAGGAAAGTAAGTCAACACATGTATTAGTGGACATTTGTTTAAATTAATAAGATACACCTGCATTTACTAATGTTTATTCAATCCATGACTAATATACAGTAAGTCTACATACATGAGCTAAATGAATAAATAAATGAATAGATAGATAGATAGATAAATAAATAAATAAATAAAAACATGTTCTTAAATGTTGAAAAAGTATTGAATTTTAGCTTCACTTTTGAATTTGGTAACTTAAAAAAAACACATTAAAGTTTGTGATCATGTTGGTATTATCAATAACTCTACTTTAATAGTTTTCCACTGCATACCTTTTTTTTTTTTACTTCTACTCAGTTATTTGGACTCCTTTTTACTTTTACTTTGAGTCAATATTTTATTAAAGTGCTTGAACAGAGTTTTCAAGTAAATCCACCTCTGTTCATTGCTAGTAGCAAGAATAAGCAGAATACTGCCGAAATGTGATTTCTTGCAGTTATGAGATTACTTCGCTCATGTAAACAAGCTCACTATGAGTTTTTGTTGTACAAATGCCCCTGTTTAATGAGTTCTTCAAATCACAAGGTTTTGTTTTTGCTCTGTTTTCTTTCTGAAGTTTGAATACTATGTATACCTGTGGCAGCAGTTCATCAATGCTGATGGTATTACACACAAGCTCTCTGTAATCTTTAATGGACCAGGCTGGACACCGGGCAAACCGAGGCTAGGAGATCCCGAAGATCTACCCGAGGTTGGAGACGTCTCTGTTTTCTCTCATCTCCTATATCTCTAGTTATTTAATAAGGTCTTAATTCTAACAGCCTGTACAAGCCCATAATTTAATTAATGATGGACAATCCCCATAGGAGAAAGTTCTGAATGTCGTTCCCTTTATGGGTTGTGAAGTAACTTAGCTTATATCATAGCGCTGTTGAATTCTCAATTCTGATTGGTCAGAAGGCGTTGATTAATTTTCTATAACAGAGGCTCTGACCGAAGTTCTGGCTACAAGGCAACACTCAGTTTTTTGACATGGGACAGCCTTCAAGACAGAGGATTTTGTGCTTTACGGTTTCTCAGTTCAGGACAAGCTTATTTTTTTTACTTCATGAGTGACTATTTATAGGTCCTATAACATAATTTATAACAGGAACTAACTTGTTTCGTGGATGGTCCCCAACATTAAGTGTGACTATAAACAGCTAAAAAATGTAATTCTTTAAAAAAAATTAATAAATGGTTTCATTGGAAATTGCTCTGATATAAGAGGAGTAAAGTACTCCGGGAGGTGCTGTTACAGGAAAATAATCAACTTCAGAATGGTAACAGTAACACAGCTATGCAGTATGTCGGGCCGTAGTACACTAACCTGTTGCTGATTATTTAACTTCCCGTTGTTTTATTCCTGGCTTCATTACTGCTGAAGGACAGATTGGTGGTAAATTTGAGCTTAAATTTATATGTGAAATCTTGTTATTCTTGAACGTTTATATCTTGTTTGCCTTCCACTGCCTACAATTTCACTGACAGAAGTCTTGACAATGACTCTTAATATAAAATGACACATTTTACAAGTACAGCCCAGTGCCAAAAAAAGTCTCACATGCTTTTGAAGCACAATAAGCTCAATTTTCACATGTCTTTAAAAACCAGGCCCACGACATGGGATTGAAGTCTCTCCATCAGGAGCTGCAGCGGTTTGCTTTGAAACGGCGATGTGTGTGTGGCACATTTTTAGCCACTCTTACTTCACACATGAAACAAAGCCTCTTTTTTCCCCCACACTGCAATTAAAGCGGCCCTAAAGAGAGCCTGGTGATGGAGAGCATGTGGCGAGTGCTGGAGTTTGACTGAAATACCTTGAAAGGTGCTGGACTGGGAGAGCTGGGCTGTGCCTGTTCATACTCCTGCGCAGGAGGGAGGGTTGTGCTGGAGGAGTTGAGTTTTGAGGGAAAACAGAGCGGTGGACTGCTGGAGCCAGTAGGTCAAACCCACATGCGACTGCACATGAGAGAGTCTTAAGGATTCATAAAATTGAATTTAAGGTCATCATTATTCACCACACATTCAAAATACATTTACGGCATAATGCATTAAAAAACATAGGAGAGTGTATAACAGTTTTACATTGCTTTGTTGTTTTATAAAAAATATACCATTAAAAATATGCTCAAATATCTGAATGTAATTTTAACACACTTCATTTACTTCAACACAGTGTTAAATGTTGTTGTCTAGTAAGAACTTGATTAATATGCTTCTCTATCTGCATTTAGTAAATAAAAATCTTTTTAACATATATAAATCATGCTGTTATAGACAAATTCTCCACAACAGGGGTGTGATGTGACTCAGTTACTGTTACCTCCCCAGAGTGGATTATTTTCCTATAAACAGCATGTCCCAAAGTTTCCTCTTATACCACAGCCATTTGCCAATGATTACAATGTTTAATTTATTAATAAATGACCTGTCTCAGTTTCTAACTATTTATAGCTACATTTGATGTTATAGAATGTCTGCGAGACTAGTTATTACAACTTATAGCAGCTATAAACCATTGTTCCCTCACCAGTCTCTCTTTGTTCTCTCACTTAAAGTTAATATGATTAAAAAAAAAATCAGAGCTTGTGATGTTCTTGAGAAACTAGAAAGCACAATGTCCTCTGTCCTGAAGACTTTCCCATGATGGAAAACTTACTGATTGCAATAAAGAGCTGACATTGGCGTAACTCCCTCCATAAACATTAAATAACCATATCCTATCAGACAACTTTTTCTTTGTTAAGTAGCATCACATTTTGTTAATCCATTTATTCTAGTATGTAAGATTGTTTTTGTTCCTGGGTAGTAAATGCTATTTTCTAATTGATTATGCCTCAAAAGTGTAGAAAATGGCTATTAATCCCCTCAAACTTAGCTTTTGTCACCAGGACACTGGTATTTTGAAATGTACTTATTTTCACTGAGAAAAATGGGCGAATGTGCATCTTTCCGTTCACATAAAGTCAGCAAATACCAGCATATGAATCAACATGAACAAGTATTTAGACTAAAGTTCTACAAAAATGACACACAAAAGATTTCGAAGTGAGTAGTTTTTGAGATTTATGATTACATTGTAAATCACTTTCATGAAACAGCCCTCAAGTGTAGTCTCCCATCATGTTTTCATTATATTGTACTTGGTAGCAGCGTACAAAGTCCAGTATATCCTGGTATATCCAAGTCCAGTATATTCTGGTCCTCTGAGTATGCTCCCATGTTCTGCTTGAATTTATCAAGATGAGCATTAAGGATATGGATTTTGACATCCTGCAGCCCATTGTGCAGAGTTCACTTCACCAGAGTCTCAACCAGCTCCACATAGTTTTTGGTTTTGTGATTGCCCAGAAAAACTGTTCCAAGCCACTTTCTCCTTCCTTCTGAGCTTCTTGGGGAATTCCTTGCATTCAAGGATTCTCTTTATCTGTGGTCTGACGAAGACACCGGCTTGACATTTGCCTCATACAGCTTAGGAAAGAAGTCTTGAAGGTATTTGAAGGCTGCTGACTCCTTATCTAGAGTAGTGACAAATTGTTTCATAAGGCCTAATTTGATGTACAGTGGTGGCATCAGCACCTTCCCGGGGTCCACCAATGGCTCCTGCTTGATGTTGTTCCTCCCCACAGCAAACTCGGGCCACTGTGGCCAGTGCAGCCTTTAGTAGTGTGCTTTGGTTTCCCTGCTGTCCCAAAGACAGAGATAGCAGCACAACTTGGTAAAACCTCCTGGGAGATCGATCAGGAGTCTCCCATGACCACTCAGCCATAATCATCATACTTCAAGGCATCCAGCCATGTCTTGACGCTGCCGTAATCCTCTTTGAGGTGAGAAAAAACAACATATTTTTAAAATTTAGCTGGTTTTTCTGACTTTATGTGAATGGAAAAGAAGCAAGTTCACCTTTTTTCTCAATGAAAATAAGTAAATCGCAAAATACCAATGTCCAGGTCAGAAAAGCAAAGTCTGAGGGGAACAATAGCCATTTTCTATACTTTTGAAGTATAAGCAATTAATATAAACCTATCATTTAAATTACACAAGAAAATATTGTCAGAGCAGCTTTAAAAAAAATGAAGCAACACCTTCTGACCAATCAGAATTGAGAATTCAACAACGCTGTGGTGCAAACATAAACTAGAAATACAGTAAAAACAATATTATCTTTTGTAACTAATGAAACAAAATTTTTTTTTTTTTTTTTTGACCATGACCAGATAGACACATTTTCACATTCGTTTATACTTAGGGGCAATTTATCAAAGCCAGTCCACCTACATGCATGTAGAGTGGGAGGAGTCGTGCTAAAAAAAATGCAGACCTGCTTCCAGGCAATATGCATCATAGTCCCTTACGATATAGTAGAAGTAGATGAATTAGAAGTATTATAAAACTTTATAAAAGAATTTTATAAAGATTTGTGATATGATCATTTATAAGCCATTGAGCAGTATCTTAAAGACGAAAAGCTTGCTTTGCTGCTGTTGTGAATAACTTTACCAGACGTCTTTGTGCAGCTGTTGATGAGTCATGCACAATAGTTTTTAGCTCACTTGTCAAAAATATGCTCACTTGCATATGTCTGAGGCGTTTCACTAAATGAGCCTGCTTTAGATCATTCACAGCAGTTTCAGAATTATGAGTTAGTCATTTATAAATATGGACTTTCTTCTTTAAGCTACTGTGTTGTTGATTTACTCCTGCATTTTAGACTTGGGCCTTGTTAGCACCAAGCCTTTCAGACAGACACTGAAATTCTTCTATAAATACAATTTGAAAGCATTGGTCATATGGTATCTGCAATTCATTCAAAGCAGCTTCACACTGTTTTACCTCATCCGTGATTCTCAAGCTTATATGTTTGTATGCAATTGTTTCATTTTCTGCAACACAACACGATGTACATTTTCCAAAAACTTCATCTCCTCTGTTCATAGAACATTTTTCAAGTAGTGAGGTAAAACATCTAGGTGGTCTTCAGAGATTTCGTAGAGAGCACTGGTTTCCTGTGTGGTTAAATGCAAGCAATGCTTACAGAGCTTAATAGGGTTCTTGTTGCTTGTTTAAGATTTCTACAGCATGTGCTTACAATGATTGTCAAGGTCACCTGTTCATGAGATGAGAAATCACAATCCTGAACTACTGCTTTTCTAAAAATTATTTTGTGACCCTTTCTAGTCTAATAAGCTTGAACCAAATTTTTTTTCTCATTCCATCTGAAATTGGTTGGTCAGTCCAAAATGCACTTGCTATGCAAGCTAGTAACAAAAATGATGTGTTTTTTATATGGTTGTAGAGGTCAAACCCACACCTGAACTGACTGGAACATCTGGATCCAATTAGCCTCCATTCATGGGGGCCTTATAGTAGAGCTTCACTCTACACGTACTTATATCAGTAGTCCTGATTCTTTAAACCATTTGTTCAGCAGTAAGGCAAGTTAAAATAATGTATATATGTGTGTGTGTGTGTGTGTGTGTTCTTGCTGGTGCTTTTATGATACTGACTTTTTTGGAGCATGTTTTAGAATGTTGTGCAGACATCCAGAAAATGTCAAAAGTTTCCCAAACCTTTTTGTTTTATAGGTACCACTCTTTCACAGGTACCACCAATTCAGTGTATGTGTTATTTAATGGACACTCTTCATGGAGATAGGGTGGTTCAGAAGGTAGTATTGCCACCTCACAGCTCCAGGGTCTCAGGTTAGCTCCTGAGCTTGGGTTACTGTCTTTGTGGAGTTTTGCATGTTTCTTCCATGTTCAAAAACATGCAGATTGGTGGATTGATACATTGCCCCTAGGTGTAAAAAAGTGTAAATGGGTGTGAATGGCATCCCATCTGGGGTGAATTCTCACACCTTTGCCCGGTGTTACCGTACACCGCAGCCCAGAACTGAATTAAGCAGTTACTGAAAATGAATGTATGAATGTTTAAGGAAATGTGATAAAAACAAGTTTTAATATTTGGGTTTTTTTTTTTGTCCTAAGGACTTAACTATAATTTAATGACCAAACATTAAATGAAAAGCATGTAACCAAAGCATTTCTCTAAAAAGCTATCATTATTGTGACCATTATTGTCACACCAAAATACTGTATATTACAGTGTTCTAGAGCTGCTAAGTCACCCTGAGAATCCTGTAACAGTAATTCACGGTCAGCACTGTATCAGGGATGTCAGGGGAACTGGCAAAACATTTATCTGAAAGTCATACAGACATCTCAGATTGATCAGATGTCATTACTTTAGGCATGAAAGAAGTCTTACTTTATAGTGACAGGCCAGAGTCAGTAACCAATCAGGGGAGTGAGAGAGAATAGGCATGTGAGCATGTGAAAGAGTCAATCTAGTCAATGAGAACGATGGATTTAGGAGTGATGGAGGTTTATTTTTTATTTTCTTACTGAACAGGTAAGGTATTTATTTGTTCTGTAATTCAGTGGGAAGCTAGTGAATGATGATGATCTGATTCATTTTTGTTGGGGAATTTACAATGTTATTCAGTTATGAAGTTGATTAAAGAGATGATGATAATTGCTGGTGAGTGGATAATTAGTTGTGTTTGGTATGTTTCTGTGTATTTTAGTACTTTACTCTTGGTTATATGTGTATTTCATATCCTGATCCATGCCTTGTAGTGACCAGATATGATATAATTTTCTCTATAATGTATAGTGGGCTAACTTACTACCATCAACCCTATTATTATTTCTTGTTGAAAGTAACAGCTTTTTCTCTTTTAGCTAATACTAGTTAGCTAATTACCCAGTACTCACTAAATGTGACAGTCATGATGATGTGCAAAATACAATTTTTATTCTCCTAACACTTCTGTAATACCATAACTGCGGCTGATCATTTATTTCCTCAGATTTGTGAATACTTGGACTCTGCCTTGAAACTGCATACTACCATACTAAATAGTATGTGAGGCATGCTACCAAGTTCACAAGATGCTAGTTGGAAGACAGCTTTGAATTTTCTTTGAATGGTGATGAAGGACGCGGTTAAGCTGATTAACTGTTATTGAAGTACTATTCATATTTCATAAACACGCTGCATCTTTTCAGGTCACAGGAGAGGAGGTGCCGCACGATCCGCAATGGTCATCTACACTTCAAGCTTATGTGCATGTGCAATTCCTTCTTGTGCTGATCGTTTACAACAACTTATTTGCAACAGAATATGTAAGTAACAAAAGTATACATGTTACATCACAGAGATTTAAATGACCTTGGTTTACTTTAAATGTTGATAGTAGAAAGACTAATATTTGGTCCTTGCCTTTGCTAAGGCTTTTATACCCATGCAAATCTTTCATTGTCTTTAACAGTTCATTGAAAGCTTTTAATTTACTCAGTGCTTAATATTGTAACACAGGGCCTGTTATCAAACCATAGTCAAACTCACGCTCTCCCTCTAATTATCTCAATTATATGGCCTTTCACTAGAGTACATGCATAGACATCTTTTAAGCAGTCTTTGCCTATTATTTTCTATCTTCCTCCACCTCCCTAACAAAAACGTTGACAGTATGTTTCCCTGTTGGTATCACTGGAAGTGTGTGTTCCCCAGGCATACTTTTGGTTAGCCAAACTTTATGGACCCACCCTGCTTCCCTGCTGAAATGAAACAGCCGGTCTTCCTGTGATTCCTACCTCAGTGGTATTCTCTCGATGGTGCCTTGCTGAGAAATCTCAAGATCCCTCTTTCCCCCTCCCTTCCCTCCCGTCACCAACCAATAAAACAGCTGCCGGTGGTCCAACAACCAATACAAACGTTCTGAGAGCCAAGTCAACCATTTCCCATCACTTGAAAAGCCTTCCTGTTGCATTCATCAGCCTTTCCAGAGAAAACAACTAAGTAATGCCCTTGGGCCAAGCAATAAATAATGTCACAGTGTATATTTATACCTTTATGTACCATGCACATTTATTTGTACTGACAAGTGATGCTACAGCATAGCTTAGTGGTACTTCAAAGCTAGAAAAACATTTAGTTTTAGGACTTGGCGAGTTACCTCTCAACTGTATCACCCATGTAAGACTATCAGTCTTGCTAGTTGTTTGACTTGCTGTTAATTATTGAGGTTGCAGAAACTGGCCACTGCTGAAAGGCTAACTGCTTAACTCGGCAGAACCAACATTGTAGATTAGCTTGCACTTTGTTGTGCAGAAATTAATAGGAGTAAGGACAATAATGTTAGTAATTTAATCTTAGCGGCCTTGGGAGGAGTAGAAACACTAACACAGTTCGACTGTTACTGCAGTGACTAAGAAAACACCCAGATGGTTTAATGTTTTCTACAATGTGGCTTGGTGTTATTGTTGAAATAGGATAGTGAGACAAATTAGAAATTAGCATGTTGAAAGGATTTTAAAAACATAAGCCAGACCTTAGAGAACTGACTCACATTGTTTTCATTAAGTCCCCTCTGAGACCTGGGCAATGTCACACATTGGTAATTCAAGAAATATCACAGTCCTATTAAGGATCTTATGGAAGCTAACCATCTGATGTGGTTCATATATGAAAAGCCACAACCCCCTCATGCTATTTTCAAATTACTGCTCAATTATTAAGCTTTTGCTATACATACTTACTTAATTTTTTCTTACTTAATTTTGTTAAATTACATTTTTAAATGTTTAACTCCTCTTGTTGGCTGATTCCAATTGTATAGTTAAATATAAAGTTAAAATTAAATTATAAAATTATTCACATTTTAAACTTAGTTTTCCATGGGAGAACTTCCTTTGTTAAAATAATTCTGACAACACTGATATTGGAGTTATGCATGAGGTCAGTTTGTGTTTTCACAATCCAAATTAATAGAGAGTGTGTGGTAACCAGAACATGGCTAGCCAGTCATTATTATTCTTATTAGAAATATTAGCAAATATTAGAAATTAGCTAAATCCAGGGTGTTATTATAAGTGTTGACAGGTTTGACTAATGTTAAATAGTTCATTGAAAATTTGACAATGAAAATCAAAACCCAGATGAAATCCCACGTATGTCTATCTGTGTAAGCTAATATACTAGCTCACTAGCAGTTAACTAGCTGGTTATTTGTGTTAATGTTAACTATAGAGTATAGTTGTACATCATCGAGAAAGTTAATAACTATAACGTTAATAATTCATATTTTTGGTGCAGAGATATTCTGAGACCATTTTTGTAGTATGTTGTCATTAAAAAAAAAAAGAATAATCCTGATTTGTTATTAAACTTATTATGTTCAGTGCTTTAACATTACACATACTGTCTTGTAAGTGTCCAACAAAAAATGCACAGTAACATCAGCAAAATGTATTGCATACAGCATAGACAGCACAGCTGCACTACATGTGGACACTTCTAAATGAGAGTCTAAGCTTTGAGAACTTGTACTGTACCCAGGAGAGAAATATTTTTGAAGGCTCTGCATATAAGGTTTAGAGAGCAAACATCCACCAAATGTCAGCCATGTATCTATAACATTTCTCATATAGCAGAGGGAGGGCTATGTACTGTAAGTATAGAGGTCAAACAGAATGAGCTGCAGTTGTCTGTGCACTGATGTTCACTGATCTTCCTAATACCTACCCTAATGAGATTTTCTCTGTCTAGTTTACATTATAAGGGTCACGAACAAACATGCGGAGGTTGTGGGTGGGATTTGGAAGGGAAACTGAGCAACTGAGTTGACATCCACTGGTGTTGTATTGAGAACATATCGTTATTGCATTCTGCTTTTGTTCTCTAGATGCTGTCTCAAACATCTGTGATGCTTATCACTGGATACATATTACTCACACTTACCACCCTTGGGTATATAATGGACCAAAGGTACTGAAACTTTATTATGTAGAGTATAATGGAACTTCTTGTGAATCAAATATTTTGAAAAATTATATGTGTATAATGCAGCATTACGATACTTGTTATTATTGATGTAAGTTATACATCTCTGTCAGCTACGTAGCCAGTAAGAGCAACATGGCCATAGTAAGGCATTACACTTTCCATATGGTCATTAAAAAGTGACCATGCTATTTCTTCTTTGGATGTTTTAATACTTGGCCCAGAACCTCATGTGTCCACTCAAAGATCGATTCTGGGTCCATTTAGGATTTTTATACATCTGGATTCCTTCCAAACCAGGGTTCTGTGGTACATTCCTTTTTTTTTTTTAACAAAATGGGATATAATAAGTCCATCCCTTTATTGTTCTTATTAAGGTTCATGTATTTTTAATTTATTTTAACATTATATTTGGTCAAGCCTTGTGTTTGAGGGTCTTAGTTACTCCATATAACTAGCATTTTGTCCCATCCAGAAGGCATTCTGTCTTCGGGATGGGGCAGAATACAAATCCATTCTAAACAGACAGAAATACAGATATGAATAAACGGCACATTGTTGACACGAGCTGGAGTTTTTTACCTTCATGCAGGTGCAATTAGATATTAATTTACATAGACTGTTAACATGAATGGGCAGTGGTCCTTGTGGTTAGTAACTACCTGATCTGGGTTATGATGGTTTAAAATAGGTTACTAATTTTGTTTATAGTTTAGGAAATTGTGCCAACTAAATATTTTAGAAAATATTGCCAGCAGGTGCAAACAAAAATAATAACTTGATTTATAAAACTGGATTTAAAACCTCATATTTTGTGTGATATGAGGCTGAGGAGCTATCAGAGCCAGAATTCACAGACCATACTGACATTGCTGGCATTTGTACTCTGTGTAGGAAAAAGAAAAGATGTAGATGCACCTGATGCAGGTCATAGTTGTGTTCACCTTATGCAAACACCAGAACAGTATTTTCAGGTAGACAATAGAGGTTTGCACGTGAGTTCAATTTCACACTCGGGTGAACAAACTTTCCATGCAAATGCTCCAGAAAAAAGAAGAGCAACCTTAGACTTAAGACTGTGTGTTGTTCTGTTTTTTTGCAGTCCTAATGCTGCTCTATGGGAGATGTCACGCTGCCTTCTGATGTTGGCACTCCACAGGTTTGGTTATATCAGCACTATGGTACCTCTACTGGCTCTTGCAACAGAGGTAACTGTCTGAAACCTTTATACAAAATAGATGAGACAACATAGACATTTTCTCTGTGAATTCAGCACAACAGTGCACATATTATATACAGTAGATAAACAGTGCTTAAACATAAGTTGTGTCGCAGTACAGGGTGTCCCAAAAGTCTCCATACATAGGGGAAATTAACATTTTTTAGCAAAATGTAACTTTATTTATAAAATAACCTCTATATGATTGCCATTTCTTTGTAAAAACACGTAGAGTTGTCTGTCCCACTCATGATGAACTCGTGTTAACACATCTGGTGTTGTGCATGTAATTGCACGTCCATTGCAACCTTGCGATAACTTCCCGATCCAGCCATGAGAATGATTTCAATACATTCTTCTTTTGTCAAAGGCATTCTCAAAGGCTATAAAATATAACTAAATATGTAAAATTTTGGAAGACATTTTGCTTAAAAAAGTATTAAATTCCCCTATATATTGAGACTTTTGGGACATGCTGTAGATTGCTCTGATTAGTGTAACTGCAAGTGGCGGGAGGTGACTTAATGGTAAGTGTGGGCGTGGGTTCTGTGAGTGTGTGGTTCAAATGTAAAGCAGTATACATGAAGCATATCAACACACAGCATGCAGCCGCCTATTTTGTCCGAGTATGCGCATCTGTGGTGTGCTCAGTGTGTGTGTGTGTGTGTGTGTGTGTGTGTGTGAGAGTGTGGTTGTGAGCTGACACCAGGGCCCTCTACGCACCACAATGATGTATAACCCCAGATGCATGGCCCAATTGACCATAAAATTGCCATGTGTTCCTGACTCTCGCGACAGGGCTATGGATTGCGACTGACCCCTCATTACTACTCCAGCACCTCTAACCCTCCATCTCTCCCTCCCTTAATTTCTCTTTCCCAATCTCTCCATTTTTCTCCTCCCCTGCTTAAAGTGGAGGCAACACTTCTGGAATCAATTAGCTCTGTCTGTGGCTAACTGGAGAGAGCTGATGAGATTTAC
Organism: Pangasius djambal; assembly: GCA_022985145.1. Lineage (NCBI taxonomy): Eukaryota > Metazoa > Chordata > Actinopteri > Siluriformes > Pangasiidae > Pangasius > Pangasius djambal. Next base: position 16,857,364 of record CM040988.1, read on the forward strand.
ACATGAGAGTAAAATTGTTCCTTTTTTTTGTGTGTGTGACCGTACATCTGTAGACGTAGGTGCTAAAACGCCCACGATTTTTCCCTGAAGATCTGCAAGGAATAAAAGAGTCTGACTCTGAGAAAAGTTCCCACATGCAGTATAGAGAAAGCTAGCTTTTATTTTGGTCCTATCTGTGTGAAGACAAAAGCAACATTCTTTTACCAGCCCAAAAAAGTTGGGAGGTGATCTAACAGACAAAACTGAACCAACCTAAAAGAAATAGGATACATAATATATGCTAAGGTGGAAGTATATTAAAATGACAGAATATTGAATATGCATATATGTGCAAGATTTTAAGAGCCATACACAGTATAGTAAAATGTTACATTGTACAGTTGATACAATTGGGAATAATGGTATAGAGTGATTAACTAAATTACTTAAGTGTTACTGAGGGCTGTGGTTGACAAGGGCCACCATTTTGAGGGAAAAAAATCACAGTTTTTACTTTGTATTCCTGAATGCAGTGTGCTGGTTGAGTAGTTGCTTTGAATAAAAGAAATATTCTGGTTGACTAGCTGTATCATGTTAACAATACGGAACCACTGTTTTGTGGGCAGAGATGTTCCACAACTTTAAGAAAAGTTTTGACTAGTTTGTACCCTCTTAGCAGCAAAACATTAAGCTGTTCCCATTGTGCAGACAGTACTGCTACATACACTTTTAGGGTAGGGTATGGGAGAGACACTTCTTTCACGGTGCAAGATAAGGGGTTTATGCCCAGTGTTTTGCACCACAGCTGCATACAATCCAGCTTATAAATGGAGCAGGTGCACTCACAAGAGTCTGCTCGAGCCTTTGCAAACGCCAGTATGCTGGGATCACTCCCAGAGGCTGGATCTGTAATTTCAAGATGTGTGGTCTGCTGTGCCACAGTGACCTGTTTATTTAGTACCACAGGTCTGGTCTGATGGGTATCGAGCACAGATGGCCTGTCAGTAACAATAACAACAGGTGTAAACCTGGTTTGTTCAACCCGGATTGGTTTGTCAACACATTGGTTACATAGTCTCTCAGATGCACTGCACTGTCATCCATAGCAGTAGTATCGTCAGAAAATCAAACAACTGAAGATTTGACCAGTTGTGTGCCAACGCATCCTGGATCACATCAGTCTGTGAACCACAGAGGGCAGTGAATTGTAAGTCTGTTCACAGACAGGTCAACTTCTGCCCTGCTGTCGTTGCTCCACATTACCTGAACTAACTTCTTGCAAATTTGCTAATCCCCAGGCACAGGACTGATATAGTGTGACCATATCTGACTATATCTGCCCAGTGGGTAGACAGCTCTAAAGACAGAATATGTGCATCTGTTTACTTTCAGAGCTAGCTTGCTCAGCCCCAGCATTGCTTTCGTGTCCCCTTGGTGGTTGATGTAAATCATGACCATGGTGGTGTCTGTCTGCACTAGTATGTATAACCCCTTAAGGGGTCCTGAAAACGTTGCAGCACTAGCCATGCAGCTTTCATTTAGAAGATGTTAACATGCTGATATCAAGACTTGTTTTTCCTTTTTTCTTTTACTGTCAAACCTTAATATCAGTCTGCAGCTCATCCGCTGCCCCTGCTGAGCTGCACTCCTGCATTCACTCTGATCATCAGATGCTGCGTGGGCTGTCAGCTCTCTCAGCCAGAGTGGGCTCATTATTAAAGTTTAGGCAATAAGAAGCAAACATTCACAGCACACCAGGGTCTGTTTCTGTATGCAAGACAGCTGTACTAAGTTCCTCAGAATTTTGCACTGTTGCATTGCCACTAACAGTTCTTGCATTTCTCTCAAGCCCAAGTAAGTGCTTCCTCAACTGTTCAGTCAGACCCATGTGGGGTCATGGTGTCGAGTTGATGACTTTGCTATTGGTACTCAGCAAGAAAACAAGCAAATTGGAGAATTCCACTATTTATGAAGGAAACTGCCCTGGAGGTGTGAAAACGAAAGGCGGTCCAGAACAAAAGGAACCCAACATTTAACATATTTGAATGCTTTTAAGAACAGAAAGTTCACTATCTATATTTTATTAATTATAGGTCTGCACACTGAACTGTAGTCTAAAAAGCTTAAGCACAGTTGAGGAATAAACACTAAAAAATCATGTTAATTACATAAAAACCTTATTTTAAGTGTGATTTTTAGAATATTGTATTTTCTAACAGCTCTTATCACTGCAGCAGAAAATCACTGTTAGTAAGACGTTCAATAAAATGACACAATATTTCCAGCACTGATTTTATATATTCTCAGAATATATACTGCAGAAAAGGTTAGACTTAACTCTTAATCTTAATCTTTTCCAGGTTAGTTTCAGAACATAAGTTACCATGGTAACTGATCTTGTTTGTATCTAATCTTTGTATCTGGAATGGAAAAGTCTGGATTTGTGTGAATCTCTTATATTATCTGGCAAAGTCTGCTTTCTGGAACGTACCCCAGTTATGCTTGAAGTTAGCCAAGTGCACAAAACTGTACAGGTCAGTGGGTCTGCAGGACTGGAGTTAAGAAACCCTGCTACAAACTGTAAATCCATCCTTTTTCTTCTTATGGCTTAGGCTTTTGAGAACGATTAAAGAATATTAGTAATTGTGAAATAAAAGCACTTCTTTGATTTGGCTGTCATATATCAGGACCAGTACAGTAGAAGTCTTTCTTGTGATATATAGTGGCTTTTAAACCACAGGCTGGTATTCATTATTGAGAGAGCTCCTCATTAAAGCAGCAGGATTTGCCCATAAACTCAGGTGGCGAGGTCACACTCCCAGCACACAAGCACAGCCGTCTCATACCCTCTTACATTTACGCCCACACACGCTCTTTCACATTTGTTTACACGTACACACTTGCATTTTGAAGAGCCATGTAGATTCGGCTGAATTGAGGATAAGTGATGTCACACATGGCTGAGGGTTCAGGATATGAGACGTTCCAGACGTTGCATGCCTAGCAGTAATTAAGGGAGCTTCTCTCCAGACTGTGAGTGGTGAGCTCATAGCAATTTAAGAGGAGTGCTAATAAAAATACACCTGTCTCTGAAAGGCGTCTTAACTTCGCATTGCTCTCAACAAGAGCACTTTCCACCCTCGGTGCTGTCTCACACAGTATGCCATTTTTATGAATAAAACAGCGTATAGTTTATCAGATATACTGTATTTCTTTTCTAATTGACTGTGAAGCATCCAGACTGACTTCACATATATACAAAAAAAATCCCACACTAAGGTGCACTGATGGAAATATCAGTACATCGAAAGCATCATGCAGAGCTGGAAATCTTTCTCTACAGGTTAGTACTGTTCCTTCCTGAGTTCTTTCCATCTTTTTTTTTTTTTTTTTTTTTTACAAATTAAAGATAATATTTATGCACTGCATTGCTCAAGGGAGGAACATAATTATACATTTTAAAGGGAAAAGGTTATGACAATATTATCAAGGTCACTCCATGCAAAAGCACCACTCAGCACAGCATGGCTTTATCTTTTTACAGCACCTGCCACACTTCGTGCAAAAGTGAAATCTACAAGTTTTAAATATGTTCCACCATTTATCAGAATATGAAGTTTGCTTGAGGTCGAATGAGTGAACACTGTTCTCTTTCCATAGTGATATAACAGTGCAGGGAGGAAGTGTCATCCACTTGAATAATAAATGTAAAGTTTCGTAATAGTAAATGTAAAGCAAGTGTAATCGCAACATAATACACTAAATTTCTAGAGAATAACTATTTAAAGTGTAATATTAATTGTGTGTTATAAATTTGCAAATGACAGTTACAAATGTCTTTAATAATGTGACCATTTTTTTAATCTATCAGAAAGTTGCAGCAAAATTAGTCAACAAATGAACATTAAAATATTTACTGCTTAATGGCTTGAGCCTGATTGAACTTCTATTCTCTTAAGTAAGAATGAAAGTAAATGTGTGTGACTGTTAGTCCTCATCAGACCCCTTAATGAGCTGCAATGAAATACATTAACCAGAGCATGACAATGGGGATGCAAACTTTTGAGCTTGCTAGTAAAATGAACTCTTGATGGCACACTTTGTGTACTAGGCTTCAGTGTACAGTATACTACCTTTAGATTGCATTAAAAGTTTATAAGAATTATACAGCAAATGCTTCATCCTTTTAGCAGAGAATGAAAGACGTTAAAGGTGTGTGTCTTAGGGACCAAATGTCCCTGCAATGACAGGAATATTTGACAGTTTTGACCTTGTGGGGACATTTGGCTGGTTCCCACAAAAGAAAACTTATTTGTTTTAATACAAATCAGCTTTTATTAAAAAAAAAAGCAATAACTTATTTTTAGTTTTGTATTAATTATTAATATTAATGGACATTATTAATGTTAATGGAAGGTCCCCACAAGGAGAGTGTGTGTGTGTGTGTGTGTGTGTGTGTGTGTGTGTGTGTGTGTGTGTGTGTGTGTGTGTGCGCGTGAGTGAGCGAGAGAGAGCAAGAGCAGGCCTCAGGGAGCTCAGGCCACAGGTTTAGCTTGCTAAGCTGACCGCTGTAGGTCCCTTACAAGTCCCATAGGAGCCATCCATCTTTGTCCTTCTCTCAGGAATCCCACTGAAGTGGTTTACATAGCATCTAGAGAGACGTGTACGTCGTGGCCGCGGCCTCCTTCATTACTGCATCAAAGTGCTGTGGGGCTAATTTCGCCCAGTGCAGCTCCTTAGGCCTGATTCATCCTCTGCAGACACGGCTTCAGAGAGCTGCTGCTCATGTGGGGGACTTTGAGACCTTGATCCATATAATATAAAACTGCTCTTAGCATTCAAAATAGTTACCACTTTCTTCTTAACAACAGTCTATGGTCTGAGAAGCTATAACTAGCGTGTGCTATAAAGCTCCTGGGCTTGCAGTTCTTACCCAGCTGACTGTGTGAGAGAGTGTCATTTCTACAATGCCTGATAGGCAGCAGGGTATCGTGCATGATGCCGTGCTACTCTTAGAGTGCATGATGAGTTTTAAGCTTGTTTACATCTTTACTAGTGTTGATTGGGGTCAAAATAGTTTATAGGTTACAGGCTCAAATTCTGTTTTTTTTTCACATCCTATAAAACTTATATAAGTGCTCTAAAGCAGCACACCAGTGTTTTTACAACCTGATCTCTGTTCCCTTCATAGTTTATCTATCGCCTATCTATTTTTGTAGAATGATTTTTTTTGAAAATTTCAGCCATATTTCAGTGAAAATTAAGTTCTAAATCTGTATAATTCGTCTGTTGGGAAACGGGAATACATTTTTAGAGGGCCTAATTTCTGGTTGTCTGTGGTGCATGGATACCGCAGAACCTTCAGAAAAGTGTAATTAACCAGAATTAGTTTTTAGTGTTAGTCCAGTTTTTTTTTTTTTTTTTTAAGAACAGTCTCTGTCTCATGGCAAGGAGCAATTGTTGAGTTTAACAATTATAGTTTTCAATTTCTAGACTATCATTATGAAGAGTGCGTTTCAAGCAGGTTTTCCATTATTTTCTCATTTGAAGAAACGTTGGAAGTCTTGTCCATTGTAATCGCACATGCACTACAGATGTGGTGATTATAGATTAGGGTTGGATTAGATTTCTTTAATAAAACAGAGGAATCCACATTAGTGTGTGTGTGTGTGTGTGTGTGTGTGTGTGTGTGTGTGTGTGTGTGTGTGTGTGAAAACAGTGTGTATGTTGGCTGTCCATGTGGACCGTATAGGATGGAAACTTCCTATTATGAGCTGTATATCACCGAGCTGACAGCAGTGCTTCAGTCCTGTTTTCCTTTCACTCAGCAGCTTCTCTAGAGACTCTGGACTGAACACAGAGTTCACCATCTACTCTACAAATCTTCTCTTGTCTTCTTTTTAATATGTGTGTGTGTGTTTTGCATGAATGTGTGCAAGTGTTGAGTGTGTGGCTTTGACAAGTTGCACATGCACACATACAATGGCCACAATTACAGCATTATTAGAGCAAATAAAAAAGCTTCATATTACTGCTGGTATTCGTAACACACCTCTGATCTTCAAAGAGTCAGCATGCTTACAGCATCAAAGCAGTGCAACAAAATACATCCCAAATAGATCAAATATGCTAATATGTTATATGTTAAAATATGCTAAGAGAAGACAAAGAAGCAAAATTCACCATGCTCTCAGAGGGGGAAGGATGGCACACTCCCTCTGCCTTGTCAATCACAGCGACACTAGCCAATTGTGGGCATCTGTGAGCTCATGTATGCGGAAGAGGGCAGACGTCTGCATGCTGTCATGCAGCATGAGCAGTAGTTTGAGTAGATGTGATTGATTGGCTTCACGTGTCTCAAAGGATGCACAACCTGGGAAGAAAAAAATGAGGGAAATTTTAAAAATGATAAAGAGAAAAACATATGAAGCATCTGTTTTTTGTTTTTTTGCTTATTATTGATAAGAGTATTCATATTGTGATTTGTAATATTCTACTTTAATTTCTAGATTTCTCTGCCAATTTATGTGGGTCAAAAGCAAAAAGATTTTTCAAAACAGCAAAAATTAATTAATTCATTTTTACATATTTAAAAAAAAATATATTTTTTATTTTTTTATTTAAAAAATTGTAATGCAGACAGTTTTACTGAATGCCAATTTTGCACTTTAGAATTTTCCTATTTTTCATCCTGATATTATTTTTACCAGTAATTAAAAATTTTATATTAAAAAGCACATCTGGTTTGACATCTTGACTTTAAAATTTGTTAATTTTTTTTAGTTAACTTTGTTAACATATAACATATTAGCATATTTGATCTAGTTAACTTTGTTAACTAAAGAAAAGATTAACTAATGTTAATCTAATCTTATTACGTTCTGGAAGATATTTCTAAGATAACATATTTCTGAACATCATATCTGCTTGGACTACATTGACTACACCATGTTTTTTTCCAATCACAAGCTGAGGTGACTTTTTTTAACTCGTAAGGCCGTGCTGGGTGAATTCAGGTAGTGAGGGGTCAGGAATCACAGGGACATTCCAAGCTCTGCGTCTCTGTCTCTCATTCTCTCGGAGGGAAACAGCTGGGGAGCTCAGAGGAAACTCTCATTCTTTCCCATCAGAGGAGAGGAGTTGTGATGGACAAGATTCGCTTTTGGCCCAAGTTAAGAACGCGGATGCAGTTTATGGTCTAGAACACAGGGGAGGAGCCGCAGTTCCACTCGGGACACTTTTTGGCAGAACCTCCTGGCTTCATTCCTCAGTGACCACCACCATTAACCTCCTGACACAGAGCTGTTGCATCATGGGAGATTCTTTGGTCTTGATGTTAACCTTTTGTTATTCTTTTTTTCCTTAATGGCCTACTTTTACATGTTGGTTGTTACAGAAACACAGGAGTACACATTTTGAATGTAATAGATTTGTTTTTCATGATCATGTCTGAAGTATAATCTTTAATGTGTTCTTTGTTTCATTTACACTGGGTTTATAATTGTGTTCCTCTTTCTAAACTGCAGGAATACAGACAGAATTCTGACAGCATGGGTGAAAATTTCGTATTAACATTTCAACAAAAATCTTTTCATGCAGGTTTTTGCTTTGCTTTCTGCAATCTACTGGGCTCTGCAGTGTTTCACCAAGCTGGCTAACAAGGAGAAGAGTCACTGAAAATAAACTAAATGGACAAACACAAAATGTAGGTTGTTGTGCAGCATCCTGATTTGGCTACAGTCTTTAAGTAGAAGATCAACTACCTAACAAATTAACTAACAAATACCATGCATTGTGGAATGGCATTTATCTGTTTATGGAGTTTTTTTTTTTTTTTTTACTGTATATTACTGAATTCACAGGCTTTTCTTACATATTACAAAATTATGTACTACTACTACTAATAATAATATATAGCCTCTTTCGGCTGCTCCCGTTAGGGGTCGCCACAGCGGATCATTGGTCCGCATATTTGATTTGGCACAGTTTTTACGCCGGATGCCCTTCCTGACGCAACCCTCCCCAGTTTTATCCGGGCTTGGGACTGGGCCGCAGCGGTAAGAGTGCTGTGGCCTAACCGCTAGTCCACCAGGGACCAATGATAATAATAATAATAATAACAATAATAATCTAATTTTTAATAAAACACCAACAGTAGACTTTACATATAGATGGATAAACAAAATACACTATATGGCCAAAAGTTTGTGGACACCTGATCATCACAACCATATGTGGTCCTTCCTTAAACTGTTGTCACAAAGTACAGAATTGTGTAGAATGTATGCTGTAGCATTACAATTTCCCTTCACTGGAACTAAGGGGCTCAAACCTGTTCCAGCATGACAATGCCCCTGTGCACAGCGAGGTTGATACAGTCATGGTGTGCCAAGGTAGGTGTGGAAGAACTCAAGTGCCCTGCACAGAGCCTTTGAGATGACCTGGAGTGCCGACTGTGCCCCAGGCCATCTCGCCTGACATCACAGTCTGACCTCACTAATGCTCATGGAATGGACACAGATCTCCACAGCCACACTCCAAAATCTAGTGGAAAGCCTTCCCAGAAGAGTGGAGGTTATTATAACAGAAAAGGGGGTTCCACATCTACCTAAACACATATGGGTATGATTGGTAAGGTGTCCACATACAGTTCTTTTGTAGTCCACATTAATGAAAAAAATATAAGATGGACCTAGGACGGCAGAAATTTCTTGGAGTGGACTGATTTAATCTACATAAGGAAAAGAAAATGAAATTATAATGATATAATGAATAAAATAATGTTATAGGCACTTACGTAAACTATTCCATTGACAGTTTACTATCATTATGTTTTACAAACATATATTTTACTACCTCTTATTACTTTACTAAATTTATGTCTAAAACCTATTTGTAATTTATGACTCATTAAATCTGTCCATATTTAATAACGTGTCCTATCCTATCTTTAGTTCATTTTGCCGAATATCTGAATTTTTGTTAGCTTTATAAAAGATTTGTAGCTTAAATATCAAAGTGCTTAAGTATAGCACAGAGAATCATAAAGTAAAAAAAATCCTCATCCCCACTATATGATGCTTCCTATAAACTAAAGGTTTTTAATAGGTACATCATATTTAATTTGTTTTTTTTTTTCCCCTTGGACATCTGAATTATATTTATTGCAATATTAATGAATATTGAATATTGCCCATTCTGGCTGCTGCTTACAATGAAATATAATCTAATTTGAATTACATTTGTTTACTGTGTCTTTGACCTACGTTCATCATTTTCTTAATTTGCCTTGACCTTGCAGCTGTGTAAGAGACCACAAGGTGGCATCAAAACTGCAACAGTTTCACTACAAGATCACTTTTAATTTATATTAAGGGGATAACAGTGCAAAACACACCAAGTCACTTGAGTTACAGACAGCACAGCACATGACAAAAAAATTAGAAACAGGGATGCAATCATGTATAAGACCAGAGTCCATCATCCACATATCTATATGCTGAAATAAATATGAAACCCTCTTCTGACTCTTATTTGTGTGAAGGTGTGTCCATTTCTGATTGACCTAATCATTATTAAAATAAATCTTCCAAAAAGTGTTGTCAACTGTTATTTGAGACTAACTGAAAACATTCAGTGGAAGCACATTTAGAATACAGACAAACATTGACATCATCATCCAGTCCAGTTTAATAGATTATCAGAATATTTCTACCATATTTTTCTTTTTACCAAGTCACTCACTGTGATTACATCTATTGTAATATGATACGTCTGTCATAATAGTTTTGGGAAGAAATTCATCATTAGATTGGATGTTGAAAACTCCAGGGATACAATTCTGCCAAAGTAAGACCCATTGTCCTCATTTGGCAGGCATTTTTATTCAAAGTGGTGTACATAAGAGGACACAATCCAAGTGTTGAGTTTCCAATGAACTACTGCAAGAAGACATTTCCACAAACTGAAAAACATGTGCAAGATGACTGTACAAAAATCAGAGAGAGAGAAGTTCTTGTTATTTACCAAACTTCAAATTTATACACATAATGTCTTTTGACTTTCTTATTATAAATATATTATATTATTATATATTATATGAACAAAAAGTATGTATGCATAAGCATAAACAAAGATATGTTAAAAAAAAAAACAATAGGGATATAAAAAACATATGTATGTAAAGGACACACACACACAAATACTGTACATATAGTTCCAGATTCTTGTGCAAATTACATTTCACGCAAGTAGCAATCATGGTGAAAGTGAAGGAGATTGCTAGGATATTAAAGTTCTCAGGGACAACATTATTAAAGAACACTCCAGTGGACAAACTACAAAACCGTAGCAAAGACCATGAACATCCCTGTCAGTACAATTGGTTTGATAATATGCAGGTGGAAAGGTCATGGAACTGCAACTAATCATCCATGGACAAGTGCGCTACACAAGATTTCACAATGCAATTTCAGACAATATGCAATAAACTGCACTGCAGTCGCTTCTGTTCCTGCACCTCACTCACTGTAGGTAAATTGGCTATGATAAATTCCTTCTAGGTGTGTGTATATGTGTGTGTGTGTGTATATGGTACCCTGTGATGGACTGGCATCCCATTCAGAGTGTACTCCCACCTCATGGCCGGTGTTTCCAGGATAGGCTCTGAATCCACCACACCCCTGACCAGCATTAACAAAACACCACAAATGACCATAGATGTAATACAGCCTAATTCATTTAGCCTATTTATATTATCTGAGCAATGTTTGCAGCATACATTAAATTTAATCACCATAAAATAAATAAATCTGCAAATAAATCTGCAACACAAAGGCAATTATTAGACACTCTGTATCTATCCTGTTGCTAAAATATCAGGTCTGTAATATCATTTCCACTTCCTACTTTCAGTCTTAGTTCTTAGTTGTCATATTGGGGTCAGGTAACTCAAAAGGTGACTTCATGATTGGTTTGGGGGAGTGGGGAGGAGAAACCCTCCAAAGTTGTTATAGACCACTAAGTAATGTTTCAACATTTTATGCCATTTTTATTGCATATTACTTAACGGAAGGAAATCCCTGGAATGAGCTTTAACAGCTCTAATAGCATGTGTCTGTGCAACCATAAGATGTTTTTTCTGGTGTTACTTTCATTTCTCTGCTCCTGTTTTCCTCGTGACTGAAATACAGGCTGCAGACAGAGAAAGCAGTTGCTCAAGCTGTGTAATTGTTATCAGTGTAGCAGATACAGTATGTATCTCAGACTGCTCTCTTTAGTTTAATTAGCCTCCCGATGTGGTTCCTATCTTCGACTCCGTCGCTTTTACAGGTGAAAATTATCCCTGCTTTTAACTCCATCTGCCTGTATATGCCTCTAATCCTCTAATCTTTACACTGAGAATAAACTCTGACGAGTGCTGCAGTGTCCATGTCCTTAACCCTCATGTTCTTTTCACTACTTAGCGCTGGACATCCTGTTGACCTAGAGCAACACACTTCTATTTATTTTAAAGATCTTGATATGTTCATATACTGTATGTTATGAGCAATATTATAAACAATATTTCAGGATATTTATAAATAAAAGCTGGAGATTCTGCAGATAGCAGCTGTGTATGCACAGACACTGAGGAGACTTTTATGAAAAAAGTGTTATATCGATCATATTCACAAAGATCAAATTGACTTAATAATGTGTTATATGTAATATAAATGTTTTCTAATGTCATGCTGCTTGTACTAAGCACAAAAATTAATGTTTCAAAAGTAACTGTTTAGTTGTTCTTGCTCAATAAAAATGATCTTTTTTTGTTGTTCTTTTTTATATTGTATTGTTTTGTTCTTTCTTATTTTTTCCTTCTGGAAGTCATAGTAACTCATAGAAAATACTACAATGTATAGATTGAATTCTTGTATCATTGTGATTTGATTGAATTCCATTTCATAGTGAGCTAAGTCTATTTTATTTCAACTTTTAAATACATAATATGTTAAATTAAAAAGATGGTTTGTTTGTTATGACAGTGTGCCCTTGTTTGTGCCCTTTTTGTTCCAGTGCTGTCCCCACCTTCTTCTTTTTCCTCCTAATGTGTGCACCTGTTCTGTGTTCAGCCTTTATTTATAACCTGTTGTCTCCATTCCTTTTTGTACACTTGCATCCTGGCACTAACTACATGTTACAAAAAATAATGCAGTGATATTTTCTGAACCTTTGGTATCAAAACCTTTAAAGAGTCAGTATAACTCATATTACAGGTTCCTGGACTTTAAAAATGAACAGGATGAGGTTTGTAATTTTCTTAATGTTTGTGCTTACCCTCCCACAAACTCCATAGGCACCCTTACATCTACTGTACTGCCTGTGAGCACATCTAAATCAACATACTACCATGTCAAATGTTATACTGTACTTCTGTACTTCCTTATGTATCAAAAACCATCACAGCACAAGAAGACATTTGTGACAGTATTTTGAATGAGTGTGAGCACAGTATATATGAAACCACTCTGTGGAAGACTCTAGCACTGACTCTCCTCTTTGACCTCAGACACAAGAGTGATCCATTTACATTTATGGCATTTGGCAGACGCCCTTATCCAGAGCAACTTACAATCATCTCATTTATACACCTGAGGGTTAAGGGCCTTACTCCAGGGCCCAGCAGTAGCAGCTTGGTCATACTGGGACTTGAACTCTCAACCTTCCAAGCAGAAATCCAACAGCTTAACCACTGAGCTACCACTTCCCTACTATTGACCCCCATCTAACTACCTCACAATTTTTTCCCCCAAATTTTGTGCTGTGCTTAAAGACTTGACCAAGCTCCACTTCAGTATTTTGCAGATGATTAATTGTCTTGCCACACTGGGGCAGTAGTGCTCTTCTTTAATTTAGCAACCCTCAATATCCGTGTGTCCTTTAGATGGCATACAAGTTTTACTAATTTGATTTTCATATATAGTACCTATAGTTCACTTTAGACCTGTATGTAATAAAGCTAATAAATCAATTTTATAAGCTGTTTTAATATTACATCATTTTGCACAAATTACAATAACTTTACACCAGGTTTCTACTAAACACAAGTATAAATTTCAATATACACTAAATTTATCCCATTCATTTTTTCCCACCCCAGGCTTCCTATATGTCTAGTGTAAGACATCTTGCATTTTCTACGTATAGACTCAATGAAGTTTATGACACTGCTTATTTGTGAACTTTTCATATACAACACACTGTGGATATTTAACCCAAACAAACGTCATAGAGTTAATGTTACTATATAATAAATAGTATAAAAGAAATGAAATGTTCAAGCCTCCTTCCCTGTCCCTCTGATGTACAATATGTACTGAATCTAAAGCAGGAGGATGTCTTATTGGAATCTCTGTGTAATTTTTATATAGTAATAGTAGACGGTAGACGTAGGCAGCACTTCTGCTGCCCCTGTTTGTCCGTCAGCAGGAAACTCACAGTAAATGCTTTAACATGAGCAGTGATTAATTGGCTTATTAAAGAATGATTAATTCATCAATTCTTTATTAATCAACTAATCATATATAAAGTCACATTGGATTCACAGATGTTTAAACTTTGGTGCACATGACAAAAAAATTTTGTTATTGAATTAGATTATTATTTTTTTATTTAAATGTTTTTTTTTTTAAAGTAAGTTTTAAAAAAATCTAAAAGTGAATATTTTAAAAAGGCATAATATTTGTTATTTATATCTCATGCATTAATTGGCCATTTTCTCTGGACTCTAATGTACATGATGTACATGATGTAGATGTACATGTTGTTGGTTTCACACATTTTTTTACATGTAGACTTTTCACATGTAGTGCATGATTTTGTTTTTTTCACACAATCGTTTATTATTCACATGATGTCACGTGTTTGCAAGAATTCACATGTGAAATTTCAGAGCATACCATGGTGAAATGCAGCTTTACATGTTTTTCACATAGGATCATTTTAATTACACTAAAATATACACAAGGAAAAAAAAACAACAACCATTGTTCATTTTAATAGGGCTGTAACAATAAACGCTCCTAAAATTATTTTCATGATGTACATAAACAGATTTGTGCATGCTACAGGCTACAGTGTGCGTGAACGCCATGTAGCTCACACACCATCACTATACATAAAGCCAGCACTAGTGCAAGAAAAGCAGTGATGTGCATCTGATCGCAGTGTTTCGAACTCGACTTGCTTGGATCAGCAGTGAAGCATGGTGACTGAGAGCTCCTTTACACTGAATCACATTACAAACAAATTCTCTGTGTACGCATTGTTAATTACCAGATTAGCTTAGTTTAAAGAGGTGCATAAATACACAATACAACTTAATCAGCTCTTACTTTCTTTCTTTTTTCTTGCGTTTGTCTCATCAGTTTTGCTCGTTCTCTCTTATTTAGATCATGCAGTATGTTTAAGTACAAGTAAGTGTGATAAATGCTTCACAGGACTTTACTGTGTCTGCTTTCAGATAACTGGAGGTGTCAGTGGTTCAGTTTATACACATTCTTTATAACACAATTCACGAGCTATTGCAATAGTAGCTTCACAGAAAAGCATGAGAAGCTTATTAATCATACTCATACTCATAGTCATTTAATTGGCTGATAAACAGATTGAAGTTTCAATCAGGTGCCACTACCAGCGTGATTTGTTTACTACAATATGATCATTTTAATATAAATATGAATGGCCGACTACACTGTGTTTTCCATGCTGAATTAATGACATTATTTTGATTTTAGTCTCTTTAAACATTATAGAACTGTGTTTCTGGGCCTCACTCAGGTGTGTTACGTCATCGTTTGGAGAGCTGATTTAAGATGTTTCCAAACTGGATGGGATAGCCATTTTTTCTGCTTGCTTGGTTTTGTGCCTCCATTTTTGCTCATGTGATTAATGACTTTTTGATCTGTTGATTGTAGACTTTGTGCTATGGAATTGGATTCTGAGCCTTTTCCCTTTTTGAACATTGTTAGCCTTTTTCTATTTAGTACCACTGGAAGTAAGGTGTGGGTGCCAATTTTTTTGTGGGTTTGGGGTTTGTTTTATGTTTATAGGTAAGTCAGGAAGATAGGCACGTTTGTCTTTTTTACATAAAAAAATTAATTGGTTCTGGCAATGTTAGCTTGTATTAGTATGTATTTATTTGTTTGTTTGTTTGTTGATTGATTGGTCAGACCTGAAGTTCTACCCAGTCATAGCCCAGGAGCACAGATCCTGTTTGTTAAGTACAGGTAATATATTTGTCTTTGGATTTGTTTGTATGATGTTTCCTCTCCTCTTTTAGCGCACCTCCATCTGTTGTGGCCTGACTCTACACTCTCTGAAACAAGGGTACTAAACTGTACCCTTCCCTGTCACTATTACAGTATCCTTACAGATAGACACACCTTTAGTGTGTATATTTTACCTGGACAGGTGCATGTTGGGTACCTTTAAAGTATTACTCTAAAATCTAATTAAAAGTACAAGATTGGTCCTTAAAATGTACATTACAATGTAATCAATACACACTACAGCAACAGTGAGGGGGCTGCAACAGCGACAGGTAAAGGTACACTTTAGTACTGTTTATTCTCACAGTGGTGACTGGGTCAAAACATGTATTAATATTACATTTGCTATTCTCATGATGCTATCAGTAGAATGCAGTTGATCTGCATGCAAGGTAAAAATACTTTGTTGTTTTAAAAATGTCCACATTAAAAGAAAAAAAATGAATCCTGAATTGCACAACGTGTATTTCGCAATAAGGGTGCTTAAACCTGAGTATGACTGAGCACCACTGGAGAATTACACACTCTATTAGCTCTAGTGAGTGAATTGAAAATGACACTTTTTTTTTTTCCACAGGGATCTTTGGATGGCTTCATCAGTTAAGGAAATCTCCTGATGTTGGTCCCTCTGAGTCAGAAACGTTTCTGAGACCTTACAAAAATACCGTGTGACAATATGTGGACCAGGTTTATGGGTGATTATCTAAATAAATTTATAAATGAACAGGTTCTAGACTTAAAGGTGAAAATCAATGTACTGATCGAATCAGTTACATACAGTCGTTGTACATAATGTACAGTTCTGTATGTTTGATATTATTAACTGAAACACAATGAGTTATAGTTAAGACTTGCTGTGACAATGAAGCACATAGATCACAGTTTGTGTGATTTGGAGTTTACATCACAGTGGTACCCTGCTGCTGATGCTGGCGTGACTGGATATCTGTATGAAGTGTTCAGAAAAAAAAAAAAAGATAAATCATGTCTTGGGCCATCCATCTCAGCTGGTGGCGGCTAACCAGTGTAATAATCAGGATTATTATTTATAATTAGAGGAAGTAATGGATCACTCCTTGCTGGATGAGGAGGGGCTCATTAATTCACCTGGGCCTGCTGGGATTGTTTCGACGGCTCTCACTTTAAGTGCTTCATCTGTGTCACAGTCCACTGGAAGGTGTCTCTCACTCAGAATGAGCTTTAGACACAGACGTCCGACTGCCTCGTCCTCCTCTTTCTTCCTCTAAAAGCTTCTACTAAAGCTCATATGAACTTCATATGATTCATCTGTGAATTTTACATTTTTAGATGTAGAGTTTTACTTCACATGTTAGTTCTTCACATATAGTGCATGTATCTTTTTCCTCACATGAATGTCACAATTCATTTATTTTAATGTGACTCATAATTAAGTTATGCTTACATGTGATTTTTTTTACACGATTCATTTTCTTCACATGTGCTTATTTGTTTTTTACACACAATCTTTTTTCTTTTTTTTCCCACACAAGATTCATTAATTTATGTGATTTTTTTCATTCAATTTATTTTCATGCTCATGTTTCTCATGCAAAATGTGGTTTTATTTTTTAGATGTTACGTTTTTAACAAGTTTTTTCACACCTATTCACATATTACTCGCAAATGCTTGTTAAAAAACAACCTAAAAAACATATGATCATGTGTGAAATGTGTGTGACTGTTACAAGGGATGGCTAATTGGAAGAATGTATCATCCAAATTGTAGGAATAGGAGCAAGGACAATACTTCCTGTGTTCTAAATAACGAGTTGCTGACTTTTAGTTCCCAGGTCAGGTATGAGGGAATAGATTAAAAATGCTATCTACTACAAGTGTAGTATTGCAGAGTGTTTCATCTGGATTTACATTAGTTGTCACTCAGTTGAACGTGCTATTTTAAAAATCAATGGGTGAATTTTAGACATAATTTTGAAAAAGATGCTGTTCACGAGTCCCTATATAATGAGCTCAGAGAGCTTAATGGTTTTTTTCAACTCTAAAACAGGAGGAAGCATGCTTTCAAATCCCTACCAGTTGGAGCTACTCAACTATACCTACAAGTTAAGATTAGAGCTAGCATTTTTACCGTTTCTTATCGCTTCATTCACACCAAATCAAACAAGATCCAACCACATCATACTCACTCATCCCAGCTCAGATCAGATTCCACTGACTATATTGTCAGGTCCGATGGATTTGATCATTTGCTAGTGCATTGGTTTTCTTTTGTTTTCCTGAAGCTTCATTACCAGGAGTGTCAGCATGGTGGCTCTGTTGAACTGGTCGCCTTCTGACTCACACACAGAGCTAATTGGGTTTATTACTGATCATATTAACCCAGGTCCTGATTACTCTACTTCTCATTGCTTTAAATTACGAACTTCAAATATGACGTGACTGTATGATTGTTCTAATGAACATAGAAGTGGAAAAATAAAAGAAAACTGATCTATGAGATGTTTTTTTTTTTTTATTCATAATTCATCAAAATTTTATACCAAATTTGTTTATGATGCATTCAAGAATACATTATTTTAAAATCCGTTTCAGCATCACATATTCAATTAGCAAATTAGTAATACATATATATATTCTTAGTAGTACATATACATTCTTTACACAAAGGATAGTGGTCAAATATTACACATGAATTGAGAGATAATAATTATTGGAGCTTTATTTAGTGCTCATATCACTTCAATATAATATAAGCCTTTGATAAATACCCCAGCCTTGCTTTAAAAAAGATTTATGCAATGCTTATGAATATGTCATAAAGGTCCAATGTTCTCACTACTGTTTCTGAAAATGTATGTAGCCTCTAATGTGAAGTGTTATCAGTATGTTTGCACTGTAAAATATAGGGTTGTTTTTTTTTATACTGAACTGATGCACTTATTATATTGTTATACAATTAGTTATACAAAGAGCTATATACGGTAGGCCTATGAGAACACTAAATATGGCACTAATAATCTGTTAATGTTGCCAAATAATTACTTTATAAGCACATTTTTAGCTATGAACTAATGTATAATATGTGATCCCCTTTAAAAAGTAGAATAAAACATTTCTGGGGTCTGCTGTTATAGCAAAATAAACAAAGATGGAGTGGTGTGATGGATGGAGTTATTCTTACCACAACGAAGACGGTTATGTTCCAATAACAACATATCTAAAAGTGTCTTAATCCTCTTATACCACAGAGATTTACCACCAATTACAATTTTAAATGAATGACACATTGTCCTTTTAAACTGCTTATAGTTACATTTAATGTTGTGGAACATCTGCAAAACAAGTAAATTCCTGTTATCACTTACATTATAGCATTACATTACAGCATTATAAAAAGTCTTTGCCTCACCAGACACTATTTTCTCTCTCTTGAATTTAATAAGACCAAAAAAAGACACAGCTTGTCATGTGACTGAGAAACTGGAAAGCTCAAACTCCTCTGTCCTGAAGACTTTCCTGTGTTGAGAAACTTAGACTGAGAGTTACAAAGCGCTGACTCCTTCCATAAATATTAAATAAACATCTCCTTTCAGAAAAACCTCAACATATCAAATGTTATACAGTTTCTTTGGTAAATAACACATTTAAAAAAAAAAAAAAAAAAGTTTATCAGCTTTATGATTATGTAGAACATACATCATACAAGTCTCTGTAAATGTGTTGTTACCATAGAAACAATAACATGTTAGATATAATGATATGATTTGCCCTGCAGCCAGCACTACTGTCAGAGCTGCTGTATATAGAGTGTAGTTGAAAATTAATCATCATCACCCTTAGCATCAAGACTTTTCTGTGGTCTAGAGTATTGTGAACACAGTTTTTATCTCAGGGAAAAATGTTTAAGAAATATAGGATATTGAATTATTTTTTCACAAGTGAATATTTCTACATAGTGGACTTATTGCATCCTACTTTGAGTCTTTCAACATTATTATTTGACAAACACTATTCCAAGGTTTTCAGCCCTCATCTGCTTGCTGGTGCTTCTGCTTCTTTCTTTCTGATTTCCCACCGGTTAATAGTTTACATAAATGTTAAGTTGGGTGTGTTTGAGTTCAGCCCAGTGTTTACTATAGATTGTGTTTTCTGATGTTGCAGGGTATTAATACTGAATAACTCATGCAAGGGAGGCTCCTGTTCTCTGTGGTCCTGCTTTATAGATGGACTTTATTAGAGGGTAAGTTCCGACATCACTGTCGCCTGAGAAAACAAAGTGATGCAAGGATGTTTTCGGTGCTGGCAGGCGGCTTGTAATACTAGTCGCATGTTAGCGAAAGCACAAGACTGCTCTCTGCATACCAACAATGGTGTCATGCACACACACACACACACACACAAACACACACGGCCAGGCACCTCTGCAAGTGAAGGCTGAATTTGTCATTAGTATGCGCAGGACATGGTCGCATTTAAGTGTACTGCTGTCATAAGTGTGAGAATATTTCATGCTAATCTGTTGTGAGTATGCAATTCAGATGACCAAGTAGAAAAGGAAAACAAAGGGTTATCAAGAAGACAGAGTGAAACAATGAATGTCAGGAGAAAACTGACCTTCTCTGGTAGTCTGACTTATCTTTAAACCTTATGCTATAAGCTTGTCCTCTAGTCTGAACTCAAATAGCCACGGTGCTTGCTCATGCTAACTCTGCTTGAAAGTGACAGGATAATCTGAAATATTCACCTCCATGTTATGAATAAGTACTGCCTGTTAGAGAGGAGTACACAAAAGGTATTGTGTATTTGACCTTGTGAGCCATTTTCATTGTGAACTATTGATTTTTTTGTTTGTTTGTTTTACGGTTTGTGAAGCTTTCACTAGCCAAAAGTGGCCACGTATTGATGTGCTGCACAAAGAGCCAGAGGACTTGTTGCACTCAAATTAACCCTGTGTCTGTGCTGATATTCCAGACGACCTTGGCTTGGCCTAACCTTGTTAATATTTGGTGAAGTATACGTAATACGCCATGCAATAACAAGGTGACTGGCTGTTATGAGTTCCAACCACAGAGCCACAGATCCCTGAACTGCCCCTGTCAATTACGGGCCTTCATAACATGATTATGGCAAATTAAGTGTTTGTTTCTTCATATTCAAACATCCCCAAAGTAGCCTTTCATGTGAGCAGTCGTCTGTTTGTAGTCTAATGTGGTTTTCCATGCCTGCATGTCCTAGTAGGAAAGTAATTGAGGGCCTATTTCGTGCACAATTCTGCCATGTAAGGCCTCTTCATTCAGTTAGTGCTGTTATTATTGTGAAGGAACGGAAGACGGTGGACGGAGCATCATCTCAGCTGATGTGATTAGCATTTGAGCAGGCTTTGCTTTTCAAGTGACTGGTGGAGTGTCAGACATGTTACCCTACCAGATGTTCAGGGCTTTTAGATAATTTTTCCCCAAATGTTTGAGATATTTAATGAAGTTTATGAACAAGAAAAAAGTGACAAATTGTCCACATACAGTTGATGGAAAACCTCTACCGCTTTTTAAAAATAATTTATCAAGTTAAAATCAAGTGAAAAAATCAAGTACAACCATAACAAATCAACAGAAAATTACTTTGAAAGGCAGTTTGAATTAAGTTGTTTACTTTGAATTAGTTTTAAAAACAGATGGATGGTGCAAATATCACAACTGAAAGGTCCAAAAGCTGTTCAGAGGATAGAAAATATCTTGGAGGAGGTTATAAAGGTTTGATTTAAAAGTAATTAGAGAATATTTATACCACATTCAGATTTATATCATCATTTATATCATGGGTTTTCTTCTCACTATGATATACGATTTGACCTTCATTATCAAAATGTGAATCAATGTTCCTTCATTATCATTGTAATAATAAAGGAACATCCTAACACACTACATGTCCTGATGCTGTAAATTACATTTAATTGTCTTCCTTTTTTAATAGTTTTATGCAAATTTTTGCATTTCACTGGATGTACCAGGCATTTACCAGATATATTTACCTGTTGCAGTTACCATATTATAGATAGATGAAATTGGGCTTTATGAAAGAGCTATATTATATCCCATTTGAATCAGCAAAATGTGTAAAAATGTTCTGTGGCCTGATAAGACCAAAATGTCAGCACAAGGCACTACATTTGGTGGAATCATACACTACTCTACAGTGAATGCTGCTCTTCCTGACAGTGAAGCCTGGTGGTGGTAGCATCATGCTGAGCATTACCCTTGGCCACTTGCGTGCTTCTTTAACTACTCTCCTTGCCTAGTCACTGACTTTTGGTGGACAGCCTCCTCTAGGCGGAGGCGTGGTTGTGCCATGGTGCTCTGTGGGATGTTCAAAGCTTGAAATATTTATTTAATAAAGAAGCTCTTATTGATACTTTCTCAGAACTTCTACCAAAACAAGATATGTTCTCTAAAAAACTCTGGGGCCTTCCAGGAGCAGGTATATTTATATTGAGACCACACGAGTACATGGGTGGACTTTTTTTTCATTACAACCATTTGTACCAGAACTAATTTAGAGGTTTCACAGCAACAGGGGTGAATACATAAGTCCATCACATCTTTTATATGTTTTATTTGTACATAATTTTGCAAACTATATTTATTTTTCCTATCAATTCAGTTTTGTCAGCTAGTTTGTATAGATTCTTCACATATTACCCCAATTAAGACCATTTCGGTTAGAGGTTGTAACACTACAAAATGTGGAAAACCTCAAAGATTTAAATAATCATGCAACCACATCAATGTCCAAGTTTCTAAAAATGTATATTTACTGTAATATTATTTGCTATAATTTTTAGTATTTACTATAATCTTATTTCCAATTAGAGGTTGAACTTTTATTTTATAGTTAAGATTTGTGATTTCTTGTCTTTTGTTGGATTTTTTTTACTTGGATTTCAACAACCTGAAATGTAAATAACACTTAATTTTTGTTTAAGCATCAGTTTGTTTTTCATCTTCACCTGGAAAATTTCACAGCTAAAAATGAAAATAAATGCGTTCTTTTTTTAAGGAACAGCGAGTGAGTCAGTTCTCAGTGGTACTTCCCCATTAAATATTGCTTTTATTCAGAGGCTAGGCCTAATCATTTTCTTTTTTTTTTTCATTTTACTTTGCTAACGACTATCAAATACTCTTCTATTTCGATGTCACATCTCTAAAAGGGTCATTTTGCTATGTTTGGAGAAACAGTGACATATTTATGACTTACCGAGCTATAGCTATTAAATACGTGCCTGCATTTTCCCAACAGCAAATAGGATGATTATGCTGCTGCAGAAAAGCCATATTAATAGTTACATCACCTGAAAAGAATTGTCTGTTCAGATTATTTTTTAGATGACTTGCTCCATGTTTAGTCTGTCAAAAATTGCTTCAATTTTTATCCATCAGAACAAAGCAGAGTGATGGAAAGGGAAGGTGTGCAAATGCACTGGTGCAGTAGGGACACATAATGTGCATCAGGGTTTATGTGGTTATGAAGGAGGTGAAAAATAGAATCTGCTATATGGTAGCTGTTGCCTCTGTTCATATGTTGGTTTGATGGATGTGTGACTTCAACAGTAAGGTTTAAACAAAGGCGTGGCATTTAGATGCAATAATGTTAATGGATAAAGTGGTTTATGTGAAGAAGATTAGGTTACTATTATTAATTGTCTTTTTAAAATTTCCTTTTCACAAAATAGCTGTAATTGCAGAACGTCCCCTATGCTCTTGCTTGTAGTAGTTTAAAATGTAGTTTTAGTTCTTTGCTATGTATTAATATTTCAGACTAAAGCCAGGCTCAGCTGTAATTCTAAATTATCTCCTTCAGTGGAAGATCAGGGATTTGAATTTTATAGGTTTGATTTTTAATTAAATGTATAGAGTTTTGCTTTTCATACTCTGACATTGTAGTTTATCTTTCAATTCAATTCAATTTTGATTTTATTTACAGAAATCTGGATGTAGATTCAAATTTAGATCTCTAACAAGCAAGCCAGAGGTGACAGTGGTGAGGAAAAACTCCCAGAGAGTTACATAAGGAAGAACATTTGAGAGACTCAAAAGGGAACCCTTGGATACTCACTGTGAGTATTGTGAGTATTATGGTCTTTATGATTACAGGAGATGTTTTTAGGTACACATCTACAGTATCCAGATAGGATTATCCAGATAAGACTTGGGTATACATTGATTTTGGGAAATGCAGTCTTTAGAGTATCCATTTGGGGCCATCCAAACAGCAGAGAGTAAGTCACAAGTGCACAAAACTGCAAGCAGAAGTAGAGCAGCAGGATGAATCAGGCTGGTCCAGAGGGCAAGAGGAGCCACAGCACAGATTGGTTTCAGGATTAACCAGTAACATCAGCAGTATAAAGGAGTACATGTAGAACTTGGCAGAGAGACAGAACAATTCAATTATATTATATTTATACAGCGCCTTTATCAATACAGTTGGGGCAAAAGTTTACATACACCCACGCTAAAGACATTCAGACTGAATTTTTCACAACTCTACACATTTCATGTTACCATACATTTCCTGTGTTAAGTCAATTAAGGTATCTACTTTATTTCCATAAGAGGTCATTTAAAAATATATCTAAGAGACAGATCTATTTAAGCTTTTATTTACTATATCAGATTTTCAGTGGGTCAAAAGTTTACATACACTTTGTTAGTGTATGTGGCATTGCCTTTCAATTGACTTAACTTGAATCAAACTCTTGGGGCAGCCATCCCCAAGATTCTCACAATTTTTTGTCCATTCCTCCTGACAGAACTGGTGTAGCGCAGCCAGGTTTGTGGGCCTCCTTGCTCAGACACACTTTTTCACCTCAGTCCACAAGATTTCTGTGAGATTCGGGTCAGGTTTAATCTTACCTGAAAACACTCTTACAAATGGCTTCAGTCTAGCTTTTTTATGCCAGTTTTCGAGTTTCTTCCTTGTGCGACAACTTTTTCAGGCCATGACACTGTATTACTCTTTTAATAGATATACATACTTTGGTAACAGATACCTCCAACACCTTTATCAGTTCCTTTGCTGTTGTCTTGACCTTTCGGATCAAAGTTTGTTCATCCATAGTATCTGTACTTGG